>JAXCLQ010066563.1:0-15057 GCA_035584115.1 Cedrela odorata | reverse complement strand
GTTAAAGGCGAGGTTTGTAGGCTAGTAAGAATTCTGTTTAGCGCGTCGTGCGCGCTTCTGTTATATGTAAATGAAAAATGTCCGCTTTAAGCAGAATACGTGATCACGTTCTGTAACCGGGTCACTGTGGGTGCAAGTGACACTAATTGACTAAGCCGCCATGAATATGTTTGAATTTTGAATGAACTTGTTTGAAATGTAATGATCGTTTAAGTTTTCATATTTTACACTGCATCGACTTGTAGCACTTGCATGATTTGGTTACTGAGATGTTTGTCTTACCTTTTATTGAAAAATTCATTTTTTAGATATTAGCACATAAGGATGATCGAGTACGTACGCGAGGATGTAGGCGTATTCGTAGTTTTATTTTGATATGTGTAATGTGTAAATTAGCTGAGCAATGTGTATAGACTTGTAGGATAGTATTTTAGAATTTATTTGTACTACAAAGAGTTGTATTAGATGTACATTTGTATGTATATAAAAAAAAAAAAATTTATGGACTATAAATGTTTAAGTTTTGTGTAAATAAAAGATTAATGTTGTATATAGTATATGTAGTTATGTATTTGTAGATAGTAAGAAACAGGTGTGACAGTTTATTAGGAATGTAAGTATGTATTTGTAGTTAATAAGAAGCAGGTGTGACAGATACCCCATTTCGAGCACACAAAAAATGAGAGAGAAAACATGAAAGTTTCTAATAAGGATGGCAATAGACTGATTTTGGGACGGATACCTATAAACTAGCGTCCGCATCCACTATAAAAGTTAAATACCAATATCTTCTTAAATTTGTAGCGGGTTTAATATTTTATTACTGAACCTGCTTTAACGGATACTTAACATTTACCAAACTTGTGCAAATATTCACGGGTTTTTTTTTATCATCTTTTCAACTACAATATTATTACTAGCTTCCTATTGTTACAACTTTAAGGTTGTACACCCAAGTATAGGTTGTCTTGAGTAATAAAAGATTGGAAGTCCGAGTGTTAATCTACAGTAAATTAGTTATACTAATCTACTATAAGTCCAATTATCCAAGTGTTATGAGAATTTTGTTTATAATTTGATTCTTATAATGAAATTTCAATATTATTAAATAGTAAGGCATTGAGATCCACTTTGAAGAAATTTGTAGAAATTATTTTTAATCCTTTGTAATAACTCAATTAAAAATTAACTAAAGAGTGATCTTAATTGGAAGATGAAACATTTAAGTACATTAAAATACCTTTTAAAGAAAAATGTAAGAAAACAAAATATTAACATTTAAATTGATTCGTAAAAAACTATAGCTTACCTTACTCTTGAGATGTAGAAAATAACAAACATTTAATGTACCATTTGTTAACAATAAATCAACTTCTCTATCAAATCAAATATTTTTGAGAAATAATATTCACTCAATTGAAAGATTTTATATTGAAGAATAACTCAAAGAATAAAGGAAAGAAAACTATAAACTTAACAAAGCTTCACCCTAGCCTACTTATAAATTTAAAAATATATTGTAAGAAAAAGATAGGTGATAAAGAAATAAAGATATTAAGAGATACCAACCTCTTCTCATGTCTAATACAAGTACCTATTTATAAGAAAATATAAAGAATAAATGTCAAAGAAGTTGGCTAAGGTTAGGTAAGTGTTGGAAGACTTTCTTTCATATGCATTTGATTTTGTTGGCCAATTCGTTAGTGATATATTTAGAATACAACTCTAACCAACCATAAAAGTTATAGGTATTTGTTGTAGCTTTTTGTAACATCTTCATTCATCGTATTTGAATTTGTATCTTAGGAGATACGACCCAAATACTGAGGCAAGTCAGGCTAGACCATGGCTGGATTTCAATTCTTTTGAAGCCGACTTTTGACCACCTAAACATTTGAACTAGTCTAAACTTTGGCTACAATATTGTGAAAGGATAAGTTCATGATTCAGTGACCTAAGAAATGCATTAATTGGATCTCGAGATTGAGAGATAAATCATACGAAACCTGTGCAAAATAAATCATTTTCCACAAATTAGGCAAACTTTTATTTTAAATATTTAGATGTTTATTTTAGAGGAGTTAATTATTGTAAAATGATAATATAAAGTCTCAAGAAATGTACACTTTTCATTATTCATCATCTATGATGCAATAATCTCCTTGATGTGAGCATTCTCATATCTGAAGTAAGAGTATCACATATCTAACTATGACGAAAACCTCTACTACCAATTTTCTAGTCCAAGTAAAGCTAATAATTAACTAAAAATTTTCAAGCTTCAATATTAATAATAATCAAGCTTTAAAAATTAGTTCTTCATGAAAAAAACCAGATGCATACCTTTCTCTTGCCTCAACCATTAAAGAAAGCATTTCTTGCACAAAATTAAAAAATTCTTGAGACAAATGTGATTAATTACACAATTGTTAGAAAAAAATGTAAAGTAAAATGTAAAATAATCAAAATAGGTAAAAATATAATTTCCAATACGCCTACATCTTCCTCTTCTTCTTTAAGATCATACAAACCTACATCATATAGTGTTCCTTTATCTGGTTTGACAAAATTGTCCCAATAAGAGAGATATCATAGTTACACATTACGTTACACCTTCAATTCAATGAAAAACATAGCCATAATGCAAAATTAGATGATGTAAAGACAATCTTGAGTTCTGGTTAAAGCTAAGAGAACGAATGAAAAGCTTGATTCGATTACAACAAGAATAAAACTCTATTATTGAACTGTCATTTAAAATCTCATTTCTCTCTATGGTTTTTCACCCAGAGTGAATTTATGGTAATGAAAGGATGATTATTGCAAGTTTTATAGAGAACCAAACAGAAACTTGACTCGAAGATTTCATCATCTACTGAAAATTACAAGATTTCATCATCCACTGCGAATGGGCGATGTGCAGAGCGTGTACGATGGCTGGCTAGATTGAATTCATGCATTCTTATGTATTTGAGTGTTGTGATGTGAGAAGACTCATAAACCATCAAAACAATGTCGTTTTGGTACTTTTATAAAATTAAAAAAATATCTACAGATATTCATCCTCACCCGAACCTTACAAACTTGCAACGAAATTTTTTTATCCCTTAGCGCATGATAAGAAGATGTAAAAGTAGTCCTATAAGCACTTGTCAAGCCTGATAGGTGGTGGTATCACACCTTTAAAAGAACTATACGTGAGACTCTCGCGTTATATGACTTCGTCTTGGAATTAAGGCACTATTGGAGATATGTCCTAGAACCAATCGTGTCATATGATTAAGGGATATCATTCCTAGTATATAAATATATTTATGTAATTAATTGTAAAATTTGTTTACGATTAATAAAATGACATTTATAATATTTTGCATTTATAATTGCTTTATAAATAAATAATACAGAATGATATCCCATGATGTATTATGATGTCAAGACTCTATCTGCAAAGAGTTGTAGATATAAGTACAGAGTTTTGATTTGAAAACATCTGAATCAGTTCCCAGTTGAGGAGATATCATATGGGACTATGACATTGCATAACTGGTATGTTTGATGCTACCAAGGATTAGTATTAGATACTAATAGTTTGGTAACGAATCTCATGTCACAAAAGCATAAACATAGGTGATACATTGGAGAATGTGTTATTGACCGTGATGAATCATATGGGTGATTATCTACAGTCAATGATACGTCACACAGTCATACTAGTGTACCACTAGTCTTTTGACCTGAGGTGTCACGGCTGCCATCTGCACTGAAGCACACTGTTCACTTATGTACATCACACTAAGCTAGCTACGCCTAGTGAAAAAAACTTGTTAGCAATGTGTTCTTGGTGTATGGGACAAGTGATGACCAAAATAGAATCTGTTGGCTCAAATATTTAAGCTTGAGATCCTAGGTAGGGATGTAATACATGGGAAATGAAATCTCTGGCTATAGTATGTGTTTTCAAAAAGGTATTTTCAGAACACGAATCTTGTATATGATTTGAGGCCATGTTCCTATGATTAAGTTAGGGATTTGACGATTCTATGACCCACACTCGATCGGGAGTTGATAGCAGATGGACTTTACTATATGCACGTACGACTATATGAGTTTATGTTTAATATTGATTTATTTGTATATAAGGGGTTGTAGCAAAGTGATACGAAAGGGTTTGTATCTGCTGATGTCCAGCTCACAGTTAATTTAGGCAGTTACACACATATCGGTTACTTGATAATGATGGTTGTTGTTATGTACAATTATCATTAAGTTAGTTAATGATATTGTTACGATACTTGATCAGATGACAATTTAATTCTTTATTGTAAAGAATTAATTTCTTGGCTAAGACGTGTTAGTACATGTATGCATGAAAAATATTTTGGTAATAATTCGTATTACTTAAATATGATTTACAAATATATGAAAACTTGAAAAAGATATTTTGTAATAAGGATATTAATAAATAAATGGTTTATTTATTAATGATTAAATAATTGTTATTTGATCAAATGACACATCGTTTGACAAATGGCATCATAAGATGTTACCAAGTGTCAAATTCTTAATAAATATCTTTTTCCATTTAATATTTAAAAGTCAAATATTGTTAGAGTGATGATTTCATTTAATATTTATATATAATATAATATTAAAAGAGTAATCATTTCATTTTTTTATATATTGTATAAATAAAATAACTCTCTCTCTATATACTCTCTCACTTTTGCATATATATATATATATTAAAGAATTTAATATTAATATATATGCTAGATATTTTCATACATTAAATGAGTTAATGCAATTGGAAAGGATTTTGGAATCCATGAGAGAGAGCTTGACACTTGGAATCTATTAACTATTTTTTAACAAAGTGAGTGGATGAAAACAAGCATACATGGGTTTTGGTTTTCACAATTTGGGAATTGAGAAACCAAAAACACTGTTTTTTTTCTTCTCCCCTTTGTCGTGAACTCATTGATGAATGGGTGAGTTTTTGTTTTGAACAAAATCAAAAGGAAGAAAGAAAAGAATAGAAAGAGAAAGGAAGAAGAGGAAAGGGATGAAAATACTTTTCATAGGTTTCCTTCTCTTCCATAAGAACAAGTAGATTTTCTAGGGTAGAAAATCTTGTTCTAAGTTTTCAAATACAAATCCGGGTAACTGGAACCCATTGTAATCAACCCGGTGTATATGATATGCCTTCAAGCTAACAAGTAGCTTGTTCCAAACATCAACATTTAAGGTATGTGTTCTTTATTTATGTTTATCATTTGTTTAAATTATTTAAATTTTAAAATGTGCATATATTAATGTCTATAGTCTTTGGGAAGCCTTTCCACACGGTTCGTGTGATGACTGTGGCTTCCCTCTCTTCTCATTCTCGGCGGTCACACGCTAGGGAACCGATCCCGAGCATCGCTCCTTCGTCAATGTCGGTTTCTGTATCAATGTGGTATTAGAGCCATGTGATGTGTGTATGTATGTATGTTTTAAAAATGTGTTTGGAAGTTGATTTTGTTCATATAGTTTTTTGTTATGGCTTTGAAATTGATAATATGTTATTTTGTTTAAAATACTCTCTATGTTATTATGAGATAATAATATGTTTAAAAGCATGAAAATTTGATTTGCTATATTTTAAGCTTATATATGTGTTAATACAATATGTTATTGATGATTAAACTTGTGTTAACATGTATAAGAATATATTTGATATATTTGAGAGCATGGAAATGGTTATATTTTATTTGATCAAATGAGGATATTTGGATGACTATGTTTTTATGAAAATAGCATAATAATAGATGTTGTTAATATGATTAATAAGTGTTATCATGCTTGTAGAAAATGAATGAAGTGTTTTTTAAATGTTTTAGAAACTTTAGAAATGTTTAAAAATGGCATCGGATTGATCTGTTTCATGCGAGTATTGATCCCTTTGTGAAAATGATTGATACTTGCTAACTGAAAAGCATCGAAGGGTTAATATTGTAAGTAAACGGATTGATACATGATGGCTCTGTATCATTCCGTAGCATTTTGTTTTAGGAAGTATCGATCTCTTTGGAGAAAAGATCGATACTTGCTATTGAAGGGTCGATATGATCAACCTCCTTACTGAAACAGATCGATATTAAAAAACTACAGGCCATTCTGTTTTAGGAAGTATCAATCTCTTTGGAGAAAGGATTGATACTTGCTATTGAAGGGTCAATCGGATCAATCCCTTTAATGAAACGGATCGATACTTGAAATTTAGGAAGCCATGTATCGATCTTTGGCTAAAGAGGATCGATCTGCGTGAGACGTACATTGATTTCTCTCATAAGAATGGATCGATACCTTTAGAGGGTGGATCGACCTGTTTCATTTTCTTAAGATCGGATCGATACCCTGAGAGGGGAGGATCGATCAGTTTTAAAAAAAAAATTTATTTTTTATTTTTTTCTTCATTCCTAAATAATCTCAAAATATCAAAATCATCCTTAAGCCACAACTTACATAAGTACTAATTTGATTAGTACATTTTTTGTTACTGAAAATTTGATTTACTGAAATTAAAATTTTCTGACTTGAAATTGTTTCAATTGAACAGAAAAATAAAACTCTGAATTAAAATTAAATTAAATGAAGATTCTAATTGATTTTGATTCAACTAGAATTAATAGAATTCTAGTGGGAATAAAATGATGAACATAAATCAACCAATTGATATTGTATCAATTGAATTCTCTCATAAATAAATAAATTGTTAATTTATTTACTTAATATAATTAAATATGTGATGGGTTAATATTATATATATTGATATCATTTGGAATGATATATACCCATTACTAAATAATATGTATGGTGATGTATATTAAAATGAGACATTAATTAAAAATCTCCCTCCATTTAAATATTAAGTTTAAACCTTTTAATGTAGTCGATAAGTTATAGGCATTTTTGATGGGGTAACCCAATAATTGTTAGGTGAAGGCCCTTACGGGTTGTCGTAGTCTATTTGGTCTGTTTCTTGATAAGGGGTTTTTAGGTTCCAATAACTGTTAGGTGAGGGGTTTGATTTCACTTCTATTCAATAAAAGACGTTGGGTCTAATCTAATTAGGTTGAGGCACCAATAACTGTTAGGTGAGGTGTCTTTTCCTAGAGGTAGATTGATCATGTCTTGTAAAAAGTTACAAATAGAAATGAGTTTCTAACTTGTTGGGCTTGTTTGACCAATAATTGTTAGGTGAGGTCTTGTAAATTTGATAAGAATATGATCACCCACGAAAACCTGTAATTGGATTACAGTTTTCTCATCGAAAGAGTATGAGATACAATTAAAGTAGTGAGAGAACTATTTGATTTAAAGTCCAAAACTAAATAGAATGAAATATAAATATACATTTACTACATTCTGATGTATTTCCTTTTTCTACAGATCTTTAAAAGTTGAATCTCTAGTCGAGTGAAAGAATAATGTTGAATCCTCTTCTTAAAATTTTTGACACTCATAGGCTTACCAGACCTAACTTTAATGTTTGGTATTGGAATCTCATAATTATTCTGGATTATGAAAAGATCGGTTATGTCCTTTAAAGGCTTACGCCCAAGTCTTTTTTAGGTGTGGCTTCATTAGAAGAGAAAGAGTGTAACACCCCAAACTCAAAGATGTTACCGGCAGGTAATGAATTCCACCGTCACCCTAAGCCTCTCATAGCCTATCTACATGCATGTACAAAATGCAAATTCACGATTACATTATTAGAGATAATGCATAATTTACATATGGGCGATAAGCCCAATCATGGAATAAATAAAATTTTCTATGATTTAAAACAAGTTAAATTGTAAAGTATATTATCCATTTAAATTATAACTCTTTAAGACATATTGAACCATGTAGGACTCTCGATGCATGACGAACCCATGAACCCTAATGACCGTAGAGTGTACTCCTTGTCCTTTGTTTGTATGTCAACTGTACCATTCCTTCCCTTTTTTTTTCTAACTACCTAAAAAACCTGCATCACTGAAAGGTGAGGGGGGTGAGTCCTAAGAATCCAGTGAGTGAATAAAATTATAGTAAAGATATATAAATAAGGAGTAAGAGTATATAAATTTAAAAATATATTACTTTTACATTTATAAAAATAAATTATTCACCTTAAACGATAAAGCGGAATAAAAGATTTCATGTATAAAAATCTATGGATGCACACTTTCAAATCACTGGGCTTGCCAAGAAACTATCCCCTGAGATATTCACCAGCGGGCTGCTGATGAACACCTCAAGACCTGCTAACGAGTTATTTTACATCAGTATCTAAAATCATTTAGCCCACTCAATATTGTTAGCCTGGACAAGAAGATGTAGTGCCAAACATCTAGTTATCCAACCGCAACCTTTCTTTTGCCTCTTACCAGATGACAAAGACGCAATTGGTAACCTCTCCCTTACCCCTTTCCTAGGTAAGTAAGAGCGAAAATATGATAATGTCTCCCTTATTCCTTTTTCGAGTAAGGGCAGAATCTGTGAACAGACGTGCTCAAACTGAGCACTTGCACCAAAAATCCCGAATATAAAATCCACATAGAATGTTCATCATATAATTAACATGTCAACACAAATCAGTTTATCACGTCTTAATCCACCCATAGAAACTGTTCATGAATATTCAACAAATTTTCTAAATATTACTCTTACTCCCAATCAAATTTATTTTCATTTTAATATAATACAATTATAAACACATAATTTACAAAACAACTTAACATTTCAATTTAAATTTCAAATCATGTATAACTAAAATATTTCTTCCAAATCATATTTTTTCAAATGTATGATAAAATATTCATTTCAATAGATTTTCTTATATGAATAAATCAAATATTTTGTACAAATAACATTTTGAATATAAAAATATTCACTCACCGGTTTGCACTAAACCATTTCCAATTTATAGCTATGCCTATGGTTGACTAAGTCGACTATCTACAAATATATGTTCTTTCGTTAAAACCCGAAATACTATATACTTGCCATATAAACTAAGAAATATACCACACATGACCTTTATTTTTAATAGATAATATGAAAGTCTCGGACTATCATTACCTACTTTGGGAAAATAACATTTTCTATTCTATTTATTCCAAACAACATCAATCCGTAACAGGGGTAACTTCGTCTTTTTGCTAGTATCAACCGATAATGAATTTTAAATTAAATTTTTAATATGTTCATCTCTTATATGTCTAGATTATGTGATTTTTACGGTATTTCATTTGGATTTCTATATTCAAACTTATACTTAATTAAACAAATATTGTTTCAACCGAATTTTGTAATAGGACAATGAGCTTCTCTAATTTTTTGGGAATTCATTCCTCAATAGAAAAGTCTAATTTTTGATTATGTTATTCCTTGTTATATCTAGTTTTTGTGGCCTTTTACAGATCTTAATTCCAATTCCTAATGATTGAGTTATGATTAATTTACTACACACTGCGCAGATACGCAATAGTGTATGGTGCCAAAATAAGGCACCTATATTTCATAATTTTCTACGACTCATTCCTAAATAAAAAATTCTAATTTTTGGATGTATTATTTTTTTATGTGTCTAGTTTACAAGAAATTTTATAGTGCTAAAATTTGATGTCAGAAACACTATTTCGTATTGGGTTTTCTGTTAGTTGCTTAGCATTTTTGGCAAACTGAAATGCTGTACAGGGCAGCCATCTTCCTAAAACTTCTGGGAACACATCTTGTCTCAAAAAATTCTGAATTTTTATTATGTTACTCTTAATTGTGTCTAATTTCTCTAGAATTTTACGGTGTATTAATTGAATGTCTATAACTTATTTTATAAATCAAATAGCGAGTCTAGGTTAAGTTTCTAGCAAGTATTCGAAATTTCAGCAACTAACCTGTACTCAGTTTACATGCATACGTACTGCCAATTATTTTATCACAATCTAGGCATGTAGTACACTCTACCTAAATTAACTCGAAACCAGAAATCCTAATTTCACAAAGTGATAAAGCATAAAATAAAAATTCATTTAAATATTCAATTATACCTAAATAGTGACCAATTATTTCAATAACTCATGAAGCAAAAGCATCATATCTCAAAAACCCCAAGATGTAAACATCAGTTTGATATGGTGGAAAATTTTCAATATTGTTACACTAGAAAAAGTATACCAGTAAGGTACCCTATACTATTTAAATGGTTTAAAATTATGCTACAAAGTATTATGTAGGACAGTTTCCAAGAAGATTCAACTTCCTTAAATAATCAAAATTAGAAAGAACACCAAGCTCAAAACTTAACTGACTATTAAAAGATTGATATTTCCTTAAATAGTAGGTCTGCCAGATTAATTTGACTTCTACTGAACATGATTTCAGAAAAATCCCAGAATACTATCTCATAAATGGATAACGTAAGAATCAAATTGAGACCCATATCTTTATCCTCATTTGAGAAATAGATATTAACAGGTAGAACACAACGTGTAGCAATTATATTGATAATTAGCATCACTATAGCCATATAATAAATAATAAAAGATAGATGTTTACCCAAATAGAGATAGGTAAATTGCCCCCCCAAACAATAATGAGCAGGGACCACAGTTACCAATCTTCAAATCAAAACAAAATGTTGATTTGATTTCGCAAGTTCTCGGCTGGAGTTTAAGCTTCTACTGAGAGACCGAGTGATGAAGACCTTGTACTCTCTCCCTCTTCTTTCTCTCTCTCTTTCTCTCGGCAAACTCTCTCTCATATACTATATAAGCTGAAAATTTTTTTTTGTTTCTCCCCATTCTTTTCGTCTATTTCCCTTCTCTTTTCTTTGTCTTTCTTTTTGCTTTTATTTGTTTCCAAAACAAAAATCTAGAACTAAGAAGACTTTTCCAGATTTTTTTTTCCATATTTATAACAAATTGCATCTCTGTTGGCCCAGTTGATAATACCCAAGAGGGGGGGTAAATTCGGTTTTTAAAATTTACAAATTAAAAACGTATGCAATGTAGTGCAGTAATGAAACTGTAGTTAGAGAGAGAAAAATGCAAACATAATTTTATAGTGGTTCGGAAAATCTTAGCTTATGTCCACTTTCTCGGATGCAAATCACTTCCACCAAGGTTCAACTAACTCTTTGTTTTGACGGGACAAGAAAAAACCAAGTACACTCCTTCTAAAGTGAAAGGAAACCTTATACTCTTTTCTACGAATGAAGAGTAACCATAGTGATCTTCTTTAGTATGGGTGAAGATTTACCCAATATCAAATTACAAATGTATATTGGATTTTTACTCTCACACTATAGTAGATTTTACAGTATGCTCTAACAAAAAATTTTTCTCTCACACAAGATTTGAAAAATTTACAGTAGAGAGAGAAAGTTCACTGTTTACATATGAAAATGTTGTTTAAAGATTTTTGTTGATATTGATTACAAGTGATCGTTCTATTTTTCTTCACTGTATATCCTCTATTTATATTCATCATTTTAGTGAAGCAACATTTGTCCAATGGCTTGATTTTGTGCATTTATTGTTTGCCATTAATCCTGTAGAAGTTACCGTTGAGCTTTAAAAGTAGAGAGAGTATCGATCTCTTTCTCCATGTATTGATCTCTTTAAATGAACAGTTCGATTTGCATCCCGAGTATCAATCTCTTCTTCTCCAAGTACTGATCTGTTTGTACTGAAGTTATTTTTGGGTTTCAGTGTATCGATCTGTTGATGTAGGATATCGATTTGGTCTACTTTGTAATTATTTTCTAACTCTTTGGAGAGTCTATGTATCGATCTGGTTACCTTTGTAATTATTTTGTAACTCTTTGTGAAGACTATGTATTGATCTGGTTGCCTATGTAATTATTTTGCAACTCTCTGTGAAGGCCATGTATCAATCTTTTCTTTCCATGTATCGATCTAGTTGCCTTTGTTATTATTTTGCAACTCTCTATGAAGACCATGTATCGATCTGGTTGCATTGGTGATTTCATCTGAAGCTACTGTCTCAGCACATATCGATATCCTCATTTCTTTGTATCGATCTGTTATTGTTCTTGTATCGATCTATTTACTCATATATTAATCTGTTTGTCTCTGAGTATCGATCTTGCAGACTTTTTAATGCACTTTCACAGAAATTTGTTAAAGAATTATTTCAAACATACTCATACATGATTTTGAGATACATTTGGGATCTTTTTATTTTACTTAGCCATTATAAAAAACGTATGAATATTAAGATTTAATATCATCAATTTCTCTCATGTTATCATCAGTCTCTTTGTTTCTACTTGCTTCTCCCTCCTTCTAGATTTCTCTTAATTTTTCCTTTAAAATGCAAAACTTAAAAATCAATTAAATAAATCTCCATCTACTTAATTATACATATGGGCTGGGACTTTCATTTTAATTAAGCATATTCTAAATACAAATTGGCTAGGTTTCATTTTTTTAAAATTTTATTTTAATCTCCATTAAATATATATATATATATATATAATATTTGTCCCAAAATTAAGTAATCATATTATATTAAATTTGAAGACGTATTTATTATTATTATTATTATTATTATTATTATTTTCTCATGACCTATGTTGCAACCTTATCCTTAATGATAAATTTAATAAATTCAATTTATATCGAAATTGCGGGTTCTACATTGAGACCTTCTAAAAATAGAAAGACGATAATCTTAAGGTTAGATCGTATATGTTGGCATCCACGAATGATGACTTACAGACTCAACATGAGGACATGTAGGATGCTTCAGTGGTCTATCTTTCTTTAGTTGAGATGTTTGGGGAGAGTTTTAGTTACAGGTGGTGCAAATTGTTTACTGCTTTGTTCAGAATGAGGCTTAATTTGAGAGTGCCTCTGAAGTCTCATCTTATGAAAATGATAAACCGCATAGGTCAGTCAGACTCATTTGGGTTTTTCATGGACTTTGGATTATAGAAGGATTTGATTTTTTAGTCACTCCCATCTAGGTTTAACTAATTTGTTACTAATTATCACATGAACAAACTGGGACATACTCTTCCTGAATTTATGAATGAAATTGCTTCATTTCATAAGAGAGTCTCTAAGGGAAAAGGGAAGGAAATCGTTTTTGCTATAGTGTCTTATGGTAAGACATCGAAAAGGAAAAGCAAGAAGTCCTTTGGGGTTAGACCCAAGGGAGGAGTCTTCAAGAAAAAGAAACAGAAAGGTAAAGGTAAATGAGTTACCAATAACCAAACCAATGATGAGTGTCATCATTGTAAGAAGCTCGGTCATTGGAAAAAGAACTACCCTCTTTACATAGAGAGCCTGAGATAAAAGAAGGCGCAAGGTATACTTTCTTGTCATGTTATTGAAACTAAATTAAGTGTTACTTCAAATTCAAATAACTGGATAATTGATTTAGAAATGAACTAAATTCAAAACTTATATGACATCATAGATGATGTCATATTTGAGATAAAATGATTATGAAAATAGATTGATAGATCCGTTAGGTTCTGAACCCTACTTATAAACCTTGTCTTCAGGGAAAGATGACCAAATCACCTTTTGTTGGATAAGGGAAAAAAGCCGATGAAGTTTTTGAATTGATACATACTGATGTATGTGGTCCATTTAGTGAAATGGCCAGAGGTGGTTTCTCTTACTTTATAACCTTCATCAATGATCATTCCAGTATGGTTATGTGTACTTATTGAAGTACAAATCTGAATCTTTTGAAAAGTTCAAAGAATTTAGAGCTAAAGTAGAGAAGCAAATAGGAAAGAGTAATAAGATTCTACGATCTGATCGTGGAGGTGAATACTTAAGTATTGAATTTCTAAAATTTCTTAAAATTAATGGTATATTTTTTCAGCTTACATCTCTTTATACACCACAGCATAATGGTGTATTAGAAAGGAGGAAAATACTTTATTGGATATAGTACAATCTATGATGAACTTCTTGGACTTACTTACAAATCTTTGAGGATATGCCTTAAATACCGCAATTTATATCTTGAACAGGATTCCATCCAAAGCTATTCCTAAGAAATCGTATAAGATATGGTATGATAAGTTACCAAGTTTCAATTATATAAAGTCTTGGGGATGTCCAGCTTATATTAAATTAGTTAACACTAGGAGGTTGGATATTAAGTTTGAAAAAGATTGATTCATTGGATATCCTAAAGATAGTTTAGGATATTATTTTTACTTTCATGCTTATCAAAAGATTTTGATTAGTAGACATGTATAGTTCCTTAAGAATCAGTTCATTGAGTATGGTAGTGTAGGTAGAAAGATTGAGCTTTCAAAGGAGTATGGAAAGCTTGACGATGATTAACATAAAAAGGATAAGCCCGTTGATACAAATGAACCAGTTTATGTTGATGAACCAGTTCGATCTGATCCTCAGTCTTCTATAGACCAAACTCTTCGTAAATCTACTAGAATATCACACCCTCCTAAAAGATATTGTTTTCTTTCTGAAAATGATTTTGAATCATTTATGATTGGAGAAGATATATAGAGGGAAGATTCTAGAACCTATGAAGAAGCGATATTAGATATCGATTCTGAAAGAAGGCTTGAAGCCATAAAATTTTAAATGGAATCCATATATGCTAACCAAGTATGGTCGCTTATTGATCCATCAGAAGGAATTGTTTTTATCGGTTGTAAATGGGTTTACAAATAAAAAATTAGCAAAGATGAAAAAGTAGAGACTTTTAAAGCTAGGTTGGTGGCAAAAGGTTATAATAAAAAACAAGGTGTTGATTTTGATTAAACCTTTCTGCCTGTAGCCATGCTAAAATCCATTCAGATATTACTTATTATTACGACTTATTATGACTATGAGATATGACAAATGGATGTAAAGACAGCCTTCCTCAATGGTTTAATTAAGGAGTCCATATACATGCAACAGCTCATTGGGTTTGTTACCTCTGGTAATAGTCATAATGTAACATCCGTAATTTACGCTTCACACTGTATAAGCCTAGTTTGCCTAGTTTTGTAAGTTTGGACATATGGTAGAC
>JAXCLQ010066553.1:2173-15060 GCA_035584115.1 Cedrela odorata | reverse complement strand
GGATTATTGCAGCGAACTGGAAAGTCTTGTCGTCTCCGTTGGGTCAACAAGCTTAGACCAAACTTGAAGAAGTAAGTAATACGATGTTTGTATGGTTTTGTTGTGTGATAGAGACGTTTTATTTTGAGAAGTAATTAAGAATTGAGATGGATTTGTATGTGCTTTTGTTTTTATTTCTTGTATGTGTAGTGGGTGCAAATTTTCATTAGAGGAAGAGAGGATAGTTATAGAGTTGCAGGCACAGTTTGGGAACAAATGGGCAAGGATTGCAACGTATTTGCCTGGGAGGACTGATAATGATGTGAAGAATTTTTGGAGTAGTAGGCAGAAGAGGCTGGCTAGAATTTTGCAGAATTCAGCAACACCTTTCTCCTCCAACTCTAAATCACATAAAATTAAAAGGGAAATTCCTGATATTCACACTTCAGAGGTAAATGAATTGCACTAATGTAATCTGCTGTTTTTTCAAGTAATTTTATGGATTTTCGATTGTGTTTGTAAGATATGTTTTTGTATTTGTTAGGATCCGAAGTTCAGTTATTTAATGGAGGAAGACTCGTCGTCAAAAGCTCAATTGCCAGATTTGGTTAATCATAAGTTGGTTCATGATCATTTTGGAGCAAACTATTCTCATCTTCAGCTCACCCCATACACATACGAGAATAATCCATACACTGAATACCAATTACAAATTCACTTCTCCCAGATTCCTCAACCCCAACAAGATCTGACATTTTCGCGAGAAAGCCAAGAACTCTTGGCTAGGCTTGAGGATCCTCACTTTTTCGATGTGTTTGGACCAGTCGATACTCCTGAACTTAGTAATGAAGCACAACTTCCTGTTGAACAGCCATTTTTAAAGCCAGAGACGAGCTGTAGGAATGTTGTGAAGGATGGAAATGACAAGTCTGTGAACCCAGATGCCTTCTTCGATGACTTTCCAATTGATATGTTTGATCATATTGAGCCACTTTCAAGTTCAATATCAGATTGGTGATCAATATTCGACTGATTTCTGTTAAGTGCAAAAGTTTGACACGATTCTTATGCAATATACTAGTAATTCTTGCATTGTTATTCTTTGTACCAAGACTCTGTTATCTAATATAAGAACAACAATACACAAGCAACCTCGCTATCATATTTAAGTGTCAACTGAATTGAAGTCATTCATACTGTGAGTATAGTATACTGGTATATCTATAGATGTGTACGGTTTCTTGATTTATTTTTGTTATGATTACATGTCTATGTCTATGAATAATTCCTTCAGTTCAGTTGAGACATTATTTTTGTTTACTTTCAATACTTGAGCTTGAAATGAAGGTTCTGATGAAACTAGAGATTACAAGTTCCGTTCACTACCCCATTAAATAACTTGTTCTTGAATTAAATTCTCTGCATTTGAATATACCATCCATTAGTTTCCATTCGAGTACTCTCAACCAAATGTAAAGGGAATAAAAACTTCCACAAGAGTCTAGAGACATTTTTCTAAGTTCCAACAGCAAATTTAGGTATAAAACCAAGAGAGTTTGAGAGCGAGAGACAACGAGTTGTTGACTCATCGTTCCTTAATGTCGTTATCATACCGACTTATTCAAGCAGAAACCCTGTATGCATGTATTAATAATTTCACTCACAACAGACATGAAGCAATCAATACAGTTCATTGTTATACTAATTTGTGAATGACCCACATACACTTCATTCTTTATCCACACTTATATTGGGAGGCTTCACATCTTCGATATTGTGTAGTCCATAACATCTGCAAGGAAATCTGCCAACCAAAAGAAAAAGTATACGATATATTAGAAGGGCATCCTATTAAATAAATGGTACCACTGCAATAAAAATGAAGACCTACCAGCATCTTCCTTAGTGAAGCAGAGAGGAGGAGTAATTCTGAAAACATTTTGATAATATCCACCTTTCCCAACCAATACTCCCATTTCTACAATAACAAGAGAAATTTGTTAGTTGGTGGAAGCTTAAAGAATAACTAGATTGATTTAGGGAGTGGAAGAAATCATAAACCTTTCATCTGATCCATTATATGTATAATTTCAGCCTTTGCTGGTGTTTTCAGTTGGCGATCAGTGACAAGTTCTACTCCAAGCATGAACCCTCTTCCCCTTACATCTCCAATAACTGCAAAGAACAATATAACACAGTCAGCATCCATCGAGTTGGAGAAATTGCTGTATAACAGATGCATTTTTTGTGTGCTAAGTAAAACAATACAAGTTTTTTTTTATGTAAAGAGAATGTTCAATGCTTAAAAATACAAAATGCTAAGCAAGAAAACTTACTTTCATACTTATCCTTGAGTGCAGTAAGTCTGTCTTTGAGATAGGATCCAACAATATGAGCATTCTTCTGAAGGTTTTCTTTCTCGATCACTTTCAAAACAGCTAGCCCCGCGGCTGTACATACAGGATTCCCACCAAACGTGTTGAAGTAACTGCGGCCAGTCAAAACCTCTGCAACCTCGGGAGTAGTTACCACAGCACCTAGGGGAATGCCATTGCCAATGCCCTGTTCATACCATAAAAGGAGAAAAAAAAAAAAGTTAACGCACAGAAACCAGATTCCAGTGTATGATAAGATACAGCGACTTAGTTCTAAATGAAGGTAAATTCATAATCTGTGTAGCCATTAGCATACTACGGTAGACAGGCGTGATCAAGAAATACAAGATTTTAAGACAACAATCCATGTTGAGGCTGCCGGAATTCAAAAAATTGCAGATATGACAAGACGAGATTAATGGTTTTTCTGAGGTGAGGTAAGTTGAAATTTCCAGGACTTGTCCAGAACAAAAAGAGAAGGGAAAACCAACCTTGGCCATTGTCACAATGTCAGGAACAACGCCATGTGCCTCAAATCCCCAGAAATGGCTCCCTGTGCGAGCAAACCCAGCTTGGACTTCATCAGCAATACAAAGGCCTCCTGCTTTCCTAATACTTTTATAAGCGGCGGGCAAGTAACCTGGGGCCAACTCCACGATGCCACCAACTCCCTGTCAAAAGTTAAAAACAAATTCCTCTAAGAACATGCAACAATGTTTTGTTAACTCTGATCTAGAGTAGAAATGGAAGGGACGTGAAAATTAATTGATAAATACCTGTATAGCTTCAGACATAAACCCTGCAACATGTCCAGAAGTTCCGAAGTCGATAAGGCCTTGAACATCATTTGCATATTTTTCCCCATCTGAACCAAAGACACCTCTGTATGGATCTGGGTTCAAGGCATGATGAATTCCAGTCTATTGGCCAAACCAGAAATGAAAATTTCAGGTAACTATATTTATTTTATGAAGCATTATTCAATAATTTCTAGTACTTAACCACTTGATTTAACATGTCCTATTTCTAAATATATTTTCACAACAAAGCTACATAACGTGGCCAAGAAAGTTAACTTGAGGAACGCAGTTTCTAAAAAGTTAGAACCCATTCTTGCCCAACTGCTGGAAATTCAGGTTTTTGCTAATAGCGCAATGTGGGCGTACTGTTTAACAAAAGATGGGATGTAATATGTCTTTGCATGGCAAGATGTGACCCATAGACTCAAATGATGATAAACGACAAGCAAAAATAAAGGCAGAGGTTCTCTTATTATGAAAATAGCATGTATACACGTATGTTGATGTTACCATCAGGCTTCTAAATAAGGCAAGGTTTGGCAATAGCTAGATAAAGTAACCCCATTTGGTACAGTAACTACTATTAACTAAATCAAGTTAACTTTCCAAAAATAAGGACCCAGAAATGATATCAAGAAATCTAGATGATTACAAGGAAGGATATCTGTTGCACTCAAGCATAAGAAGTTCCCATTACAGCAAAGGTCATTATCATCCACCTAACTTACCATATTAATTATTGTTCTTAACTTCAATTATAGAACCATAAAAGTTTGGGGCCATGTTTTCGGATTTTCCAGTGAAAGATCAATTATAGAATTGTAATACAATGATAATTCTGTACCTGAACCACGTTAAATTTCCAGTTAGACTGACCGGTGGCACCCATAGATCCAGGTGCGTTGCCATGGTAGGCGTTCCTCAGTGATATTATGTCATTGTATCCTGTGTATAATCTTGCCATCATTATCGCCAACTCATTGGCTTCCGTTCCCGAATTCGTAAAGAACACCACCTACGTAAAGAAAAACAATTCACTAATCGTTACCCTTGATCATCAAAATATAGTATATTTAACCCAGATATTTTAGTTATTTTAAAACGAGTCAGGGACCTATTTCATACCTATGTACTTCTTTGTCAAAGACAGTAAAAATAGGGACCCATTTGTTATTATCCTATCTCTTCCATAATCAAGAATTACCTTAATTAAGTACGTATGCGATATTAACGTGATAATTAATTCTTAATCTTTACGGTGGCTGTTGCCGACGGGTGTTCCACAATCGAGTGGGACACACATATCTCCGCCATGGGACAGGAATATGGTGAATTGGCGGTGTTGTTTTAACGTATTCGCAAATTGACAGAAAAAAAGAAAAAAAGATCATAGAAAGAAACGCGCGCCGTTTGACAAGTGATGACAGACCTTAAGATTGCCGGGCATTTTGGAGGCCAAGGCCTCGGCGAAATCAGCAATGACATGGTTGAGGTAAAGTACAGTGGAGTGTTGTATGCGCTTCAGTTGGTTGACTATTGATTCGATCACATCAGGATGACAGTGGCCGCAACAGACCGTAGCAATTCCTCCAAAGGCATCCAAAAATCTTCGGCCGTTCTCGTCGAACAAGTACTGCATCTTTCCGTCCACCACGTTCAGCTGCTCCACACACAAATCAAGATGGTTAAGAATAAAACCTGACCGCCGAACCCACTCATAAGATTCAATTAAAAGCTTAACGAGCGCAATCATACAAGAAATATACAAATAAAAAAATTCTTAATCGTTCAATAGAAAAGTTAAACACATGATCTTTACAAGTGTGACGCTAACTTACTGGTTTCTTGTAGAAGTGAAACAACGAAGGGCTGAGAAAGGTCTTGCGCTTTGCCAAGATCTCATCGCCGGAGGGCCCGTTGTAGGGCGGAGGAGAGTAATCAAATGGGGGCATTTTGGAGAAAAAAGCTTCATTATCTTGAAGAGACGCATCCTGTTCTTGGGCTAGCTGAGAGAAGAAGCAGCGTTGTGGCAGCAATCGCAGAGTATTTGTTTTCGATAATACCCTTCTGGCTACAAATCTCTGCATATTCATGGTTGTCTTAGCTTTCCGAAAGATTCCGAAAATACAGGAGTGAGGATTGTTTATGAGTTGGAAGAGACTGGTCGGGACGGATTGTTTATATAGGCGATAGAAGTTGTGACGTGTCGATTGTTTATACAAAAGGCTGGAACAATATTATTTAAGTAAACACGTTTATCATCAAACAAATGAATCTGATTCAAAACATCCTACATCGTACAAGTAATTATCGGTAACCAAAAATGCATGTAATTTTCATTTTTATTCTTTAAACGGACACGTATCAAGTCCAGTCTGTGTCTTCGTTTATATTCTCGTGACAACGGAGAGTGCGTGGGCGTGTTATTTACCTGATAAAGAATCGGCACGCACTAAGGAAAAAGAAAATGACTGACACAATCCCAAAAATAAGCCAAGTATTTGGCTGATTGCAGCATTGTTTCTTGGTTAATTTTTCTTTACTTGGTTCCTGTAACATTGCAGCATTAATTTTATGGTTAAGTTTTGAAAAATAATAGCTCTTAACAGACCTTATCAGTCATCAGACCTAGAGTTTAAAGACCAATTTATGAAGTTACATTGCAATGAGAGAGAGGAATGCTTTAGTGATGGTACTGTAAGTGTCCATTATATATACTATATAGTCATTTCAACCCAAAAGCAAAATAATTATGCATGTCATGTCGACAAAACAACCCCAATAGTTTATCTTATCAACAATTTGCTCATTTCTTGCTGATATTATTGGAAGGATAAAGCAGAAAGCTACAAAAATGGCACCAATTTCTAATGGTGGAATTTATCTGCTCGGCTAAATTATGGTATATCCAATTTAGTAGTGCTCTTTGAGCCTAGAAAGCAAAGCTAATAAAATATAAATTTGAAGAATGAACCTGGTATAAAATCTGGGACACATGCTGCTATCTGATGTATCTAACCATGTTTTTGAACTAGTTTTAGTACTAAATTATAGCTAATAAACCTTGTTTTAGTGCTGGCTAAACATCAACCATTAAATTGTCTAAGAACTATAAATAAATCAGATGAAAACTGACCCAATTCAACGATGTGGACATGGTTATGAGTGATCATGACGATAACCCAATTAAATATAACTTATAATAACTAAAACGATGATAAAAAAAATTAAGGATTAAAGTGCAAACAGAAGTGCAAACACCAAAAAAAAAAAAAACAATTTATAACAAAATCCTCGAAATTTTCATCTGATATGAACTTTTATCTTAATAAATACAAGAAATACACACACATATATACACGCGCGTATTGAAACATCGATGTCTGAAAGGTTAAGTTGAGGAGATATGACATAGTTTAATATGCTTGCTTCGTAGGATTTCCACATTTCTGAGGCTCTTTAGAGTGTACGTAACTGTTGTATTGTAGTTGAAAAAATAATGATTTCTAATTGGCATCCCATTTAGAAGACAAGCTTTCAATCAGATAGAATGGAACAATAATTAAGTAAGAGTTGGAAACTCTTTACGAAAGCAACAAGCACAAATAAAGGTTGATGGGAACAATAATGGAATTAGAAAACCTAGTCAACCATGAACTAGAATATTGGAGGTATTAGATTGTCTAGTCAGTCTATTTTTATATGTGAAGCTGTGTATACATGCACCTAGCTACCAGACAACAATTATAATATGAAGACAAGAGTAGCTTATCTAACTAGATAACCCCACTGATGCAATTCATACGTGTCTTTCATATCATACGATTTTGAATAGGTTATCTTGTTGCCTGACGTCTCAGGAAATTGTCCATATAATCATGATTATCAAGTTGGAGTCATATCCCTGCTGATTAAAAAACTAAATCATAGCATCGTTCAGATTGGAATCTGCAAAAGAAATGGTTAAAATTCTGCAGCATCAACAAATGAGTCTGATCCATGGGATATATCAAAGGGAGCCATGCCTATTTACTAATCAACTTGTTGGATTAGGTTTTCGTTCATGTGGGGGAGTTCCCTAATCCAAAAAGAAAAGGAATCTTTGAATAAAGAATTCTTAATTAATTAAATAAAAAAATTAAATCTTAATTGAGAAAAAAAAGAGTACATAAAATTTAGGAGGCTGGTTAAGGTTTTCATAAAAATATAAGTATTTCTATTTATATATATTATATTGAAAATTAATATTTATTTTATATTATGAAAATTAATTAATTATTATTCTTTCCTAAACAAATTATCTTAATTATAGTTAATAAAATCTTGTTTAAAAGACATATTAGTAAATTTAAAATTTAATTAATAATCTAACGTTTTAAGGACCGAAAGAAGTTTTGCCTCAGGCCCAAATTTCTTGGAGTCGGCCATCATGTGTAGTAGAGCTCTGGGAGCTGACACTGCATGAAATGTATGTCTAGTATTGCTGACTATTCACCGAATACTGATACATCTCCTGATTCCAATAATACATTCCGATTGTATTTGTAGTTTTTAAGTGAACGAGCAATGGCACAACATTCCCTCCATTTGGTTGGAAGATATCCGTAATTTAACTCCACTGGAAAGCAAAACCAAAGTTGGTTTGCTTTAATGTACATGTTCAATATAAGTATCCTCCGGAATCTAACCAAAAGTCATATCACCGTGGGTTGAAGGAGGGTGAATGTCACTCTGCGAGACCAATTTCGTACGTCAGGAAGACACCGCCACGCTTCAGAAAGACGAAAGTGCGAGAAAGGAAAGAAATAAAGCAAACTGGAAATAATATTACGAGAAAAGTAATTCAGCAGCTAAAAAAGGTGATAGGATCTTAACCAAGAAACCGATTCAAGATTGATTTCTTCACAAGAACAAATCAATATAAAGAATCAAATACTCAAAATCAATCAATCAAACACAAAGAATACAAACATTGGTTCGGTAGTATGCCTATATCTATGGGATCAGCACACTCAGAACTGATTTATTAACAAGAATGAAGATTATAAATGCTTAGAGGAGATTCACAGCTTTCTTTAGAGCCCTAGAGCACTCAATTCTGATAACTACAACTCAAGATAATGCAACACGAAGTTTCACCAGCTGTCAGCATATTTACTCTGTTTTTCTGGAAACACAGCAGATTAACTAACTAAACAGATTTCAACAAACTCAACTGATTTTGCCTGGAAGTTCCAACACATTACCGAACCATTCGGTCCTACATTACTGAATGCTCCCCAAAGTACTCTGAGAACACCCTACAATAAAAGGTGGGAAAAACTTTCCGAGAATAATGGAAAGGGAGAGAAACCATTAGGTCCTCAGCCCTCGTCAAATTCCATTATTAGTTCTTAGCAATATTGTAAGTTGCATGACAATATTCAATGACTGGAAGTTCCTAACAATACAGTTGTAGTTATACTCATTGTGAATGACCAGATACACTTCTTTCTCCACACTTATATTGGAGGCTTCACATCTTCGATATTGTATAGTCCATAACATCTACAAGGAAATCTGCAAACCAGAAAAAGAAAATACATTATATATTAGAAGGGCATTGTATTAAGTAAAGGGTATCACTGCAATTAAAATGAAGACTTACCAGCATCTTCCTTAGTGAAGCAGAGAGGAGGAAGGATTCTGAAAACATTTCTATGAAATCCACATAACCCAACCAATACTCCCATTTCTACAATGGCAAAAGAGGTTTATTAGTTGATGTAATCTTAAAGCATAACTAGAATATAGTCTAATGTATAGAGTGGAAGACGAAATCATACCTTTCATCTGGTTTAATATATGTAGAGTTTCATCCTTCGCAGGCGTTTTCAGTTGCCGATCAGTGACAAATTCAACTCCAAGCATGAACCCTCTTCCTCTCACATCTCCAATAACTGCAGTGACCAATTTATACAACAGAAACAGCATCCATCAATTTGAGACTTAAAAAGAGACACTCAGAATAAATAATTAGAGACACAGGTGTAAGGAAGAAAACTTACTTTCATATTTATCCTTGAGTGCAGCAAGTCTTTCTTTGAGATAGGATCCGACGATGTGTGCATTACTCTGAAGATTTTCTTTCTCGATCACATTCAAAACAGCTAGCCCTGCGGCTGTACATAGAGGATTCCCACCAAAGGTGTTGAAGTAACTGCGGTGACTCAAAACATCTACAACCTCAGGCGTAGTTACCACAGCACCTAGCGGAATGCCATTCCCAATACCCTGTTCATACAAAAAAGTAGAAAAAGTCTTAACACACAGTAATCAATTTCCAATTTATTATAAGATATGATGGATTAGTACTTGAGGAAGGTGAATTGCATAATCTGTGCGGGTTTTAGAAAATTTGCATTGTCGATGTCAATATTATGTACAAAGCAAGATACATGTTTCAAGATTTAAATTTTTGTAGGGTAGACAAGCCTGATAATGAAACACAAGCTTTTAAGACAGATTGAAGATGCCGAAATTTAAAAAATTGCAGATATAACAAGATTGTATAGACGGTTTTTGTGAGGCAGGGTGAAGTTTCCCGAAAAACTCCTGAACAAAATGAGATGAGAAAACCAACCTTGGCCATTGTCACAATGTCAGGAACGACACCATGGGCCTCGAATCCCCAGAAATGGCTCCCAATACGAGCAAACCCAGACAGAGCTTCATCAGCAATGCAAAGGCCTCCTGCTTTCCTAATACTTTTATAAACGGCGGGCAAGTAACCTGGGGCTAACTCAGTAACGCCACCAACTCCCTGTCAAAAGTGAAAAAAATCTTTACTGTAAGAACGGGTAATTATGTTTTCTTATCCCTGATCCAGGTAAATATAAGTAGAAGAGAGATGAAAATTAATAGATAATTACTTGTATAGCTTCAGAGATAAAAGCAGCAACATGTCCACAAGATCCGAAGTTTATGAGGTCTTGAACATCATTTGCATACTTTTCACCGTCTGAACCAAAGACACCTCTGTATGGATCTGGGTTCAAGGCATGATGAATTCCGGTCTGATGGCCAAAAGCAGAGATGAGAATTTCAGGAAACCATGTTTACCAAGTGTTATTAAATAATTTCTAGAACTTAATCATAGCTTGGTCATGGATTAAAGACAAAAAACACCTGAATTTACAGGTCCTATTTCAAATACTTGCCTAAAAGCTGCGTAACTTGCGCAAGTAAAGAAAGTTAACTGGTTTTTGCTAATAGGGTGATAACTGACGAGCAAAAATAAACGCAGGGGACTCTCCTTTAGTATGCAAATAGTAAATACCATGCCTACATTTATGTTACGATTCTCATCTCAGGCTTCGGAATAAGGCGACGGTAGGCAATAGCCTTGATATCGATGGATACATCAACTACTTTCCTTGGTTACGTATTTGAAATGATGTGTCATGACTTTTAAGTACAGAGCATAAAAAGTTCTCATTACAGCAAAGGGTTATGATCATCCACCTAACATGCCAGGTTATTTTTTCTTAACTTTAATGATAGAACCATAAAAATTTGGCCCCACGTTTTCAGATTTTATAAGGAAAGAGCAATTATAGAAATGCAATATAATGATACAGTACCTGAACAACACTGAATTTATAGTTAGACTGACCGGTGGCACCCATAGTTCCAGATGCGTTGCCATGGTAGGCGCCCCTCAGTGATATTATGTCAAGGCTTCCTGTGTATAATCTTGCCATCATTATCGCCAACTCATTCGCTTCCGTTCCCGAATTTGTGAAGAACACCACCTACATAAACAAAACAAATCTCTAATCTTAAATTAATTAACAAGTTTTCATAAGGTTAATAACATTCATATCTCTTAGTTTATATTTTGTTCTTACGTATCAAATCAATCGATGATTCTATTCAAATGACAAAATTACTTTTACAACATAGAATTTTGACAAGGGGTTGGGACCTATTTAGCATAAAGAAACAAATTATATAGTTATTTGTAAAAATGTAAAACATTAGGGACACATATATTAGTATCATATCTGAATGTCAAATTAACCCTTAACTCGGTGGTGGCTAATCTAATTGGTCCACAGACAAGTGGGAATGAGCCGTGTTACTTTAATGGTATTGGCAACTTGTCCCTTTTACAGAAAATACTGACAACTTTGACAAAGAAATTAGAAAATATCACAGTTCACAGAAGGAAACGTGCACCGTTTGAATTAGATTAGCGATTACTGATACATACAGACCTTGAGATTGCCAGGCATTTTAGAGGCCAAGGCTTCGGCGTAATCAGCCATGACATGGTTGAGGTATAGGACAGGGGAATGTTGTAAGCTCTTCAGTTGGTTGATCATCGACTCCACCACATAAGGATGACAGTGGCCCAGAGACACCACAGCAACTCCTCCAAAAGCATCCAAATATCTTTTACCGTTCTCGTCGAACAAGTACTGCATCTTTCCGTCCACCACGTTCAGCTGCCACACATACACATATCAATTAGCATCATAACATTAAAGCATATGCTAACAATAGTTTATACACAGAGATCTTAAAATTAAAAAAGAAATTCGTAATTAAGAGTGCGCTGGGACCTTACCGGTTTCTTGTACATATGACACATTGAAGGGCTGCAAAAGGACTTGCGCTTGGCCAAGATCTCATCGGCTGAGGGACCGCTGTACGACGGCGGAGAGTAATCGAATGGGGGCATTTTGGGAAGATGAGCTTCATTTTCGCTTAGAGACGCACTTTCTTTTTGGGCTAGCCGAGAGTAACAGCAGCGTTGTCGAAACCGTAGAGAATTCGTTTCCGAAAATGCCCTTCTGGCTACAAATCTCTGCATCTTTCGGGATATTGGTGGGGAGTAACGATTTACAAAGAAAGATTCGGAAGATGCATGAGCTAGCATTGTTTTGGTCATACCGGACCTGGAGAAATGATACTTGGGATGCAACTTTTATATCAGATTGAGGCCAACCACCCAATATCGTAAACAAGACAAACACGGATGCCCGACAACTTTTTGAATAAGCGTGCGAGAATAATCAAATATTGATTAGAAAAATGAATTATTTATTATGTAAATTCTAATAAAATAATTGAAAATGTTTTGATTTCAGGAGATCTTATTGATGCCTCAAACCATTGTTATATAATCTCGAAGTCTGATGGCACTGCTTGGTACTTAAAAGTCAAAAGCACGTCGTTTCAAACATTTTCCTTTAAAATGAAAAACTTTTAAAATAATTTTATTTTATATTTTAAACTAATTTTAATTTAACCTTATCAAACGAATTAATTTTATATAAATTAAATAATTTTATTCTCTTGATCACTTTAAATTTAAATTACATGATACTCTTACTATAGTACTTATCTGACTTTTAAAGTTTAAATTAGAGTTACAATATTTACACTATAATATTATTATATTTTAATTTTTTTAATATTTTAATTTTTTAAAATTACATACTTTTTTAAGTTCATAATTTTATTATAGTAAATTTTATTATAAATAAAATTAATTTCATCACTTATTACTTAATATGTATATTTTTAAAAAATAATAAAAAATTTTAAAAATTCACAAGACAATTTTTTTTAGTGTGCTGACACAAGCATTTAGATGCATATATTAAGTATTTGAACGTTCGTGTCAACGTACAAAAAGATAATTTTTTTGTCTTTTAATGTATTTTTAAAATTTTAAAATTTTAAA
>JAXCLQ010066542.1:0-15068 GCA_035584115.1 Cedrela odorata | reverse complement strand
TTTGAATTCAAAGAAGGTTTGACATGTTTGTGCTTTGTTTTTCAACGGAAAAATCTAGGTGTATCTATTATAATCATTAACTATATTCATATAGTATTTGAAGTCATTACTTGAGGTAATTAAGGCAAATCCTAAGTCTAAGTACAAGGTTTTAAGAGATCTCTTAGTTCTATTTTGGCTGGTTTTTAAAGTTAGTTTATGAATTTTTCCATTTTGGCAAGTATCACATAAATAGGAAAATTATGTTTTATTAATACGTCTGAAATCCTTAAAGATGATAATACTTTCTGAAGAACTTAGTCATTAGGGTTACCAAGTTTTCCATGAATTACATCTAAGACATTTATAAGCTCTACTAACTTGACTCTGACTTCTTCATTTGCAAACTCTAAAACTAATGTTAAAGTTTTAAATAACTAACACTAGCTGAGGCAGACTAGGAAATTGCTAACATTAGATATTTTGGCTTATTGACTCTTCTACGTAAACTTTTGTCTTCAATTTTCTTAAAGCCTTTGAGTAGGTATAGGCCACCTCTAGCCACTCATTGTAGAAGTAGCACCTTCTGATTTCTTTCACAACACAACCGTTGTTATCAAACTCAACAATTAAATCATTGTCATGGGTTAGCTTGGATATGCTTAAGAGATTTTTGGTAATGCTTGACACATGCAGCATGCATTTCAATTTCAAAGGCTTTTGATTTTTAACATGAAAGCTATTATTTCCTATATTCAAAATGTTAAGTTTTTTTCCATTTCTAACAACTAATTTTTCCATACCTTTATACTCACTCTTGGTGGAAAGATTGTTTAGCTCATTAGTTACATGATTAAGATACCACACTCCTTCTGTTGGTTGTTCTTAAGTTGAGATGTAGGTAAAGGTCTGTACTTAATTGTTGGTGTAACACCCATTTTTTCTAAGCATATATTATATAATTATGTATAGACAATGAATGTTACATTTTTATGAGAGTAAATGTATAGTATATAAAATAATAGGATGTTTTAATAATAAGTTATATCTCTGGGGTAAAATAGATAAAAAGAATAAAATTAAAGACTGAATTAAAATTTTCTAATAAATATAATTATACCCTAAATTGTGTTTAGGTTATTTTACCGAGAAGAAAGAAAAGGAAAAAAAAAAGAGTTGATCTTTAACCTTTAAAATTAGTAAGTTTCCTTCATATTTTTATTTTCATTATTGGAATTAATAATTATTATGAGTTAGCATGCAATTTTTGTTATATATGTTCATAAACGATTATAATTTGAAGATTATAAAACATGATTTAGGGTGTTTAGGCATGAATTTCTTGTGTAATGGATTAATAATTATTGATTGTGAAGAATAAATGAAAGAAATAGAATTTTTGTAGAGTTGATGGATGAGAATAGATTAGACCAAATATTTTGTAAATCTACATGTGATTAAACAAGACATCTATAGGGTAATTATGAATTTTGTTTCATTAAAAAAATTACATTTTCAATTTGTGATGATTTTTCGAATCTAACCTTAAGATGCTGAAAACTACTCATTTTTACATAACAAATGAATAACGAAATTATTTTATTTAACCAAATTGTCTTTAAAAAAATTATGATGTTTTTCATACTAATTCTTAATTATGTCTATTATATCATATTAAAATTTTAGGATCAAATTTTTTGTTTTCAAATTGTTATGAAAATTTGAATGAACATCTCACTACCTATTTTTGTTTGGCAGAAGTTGAAGATTTCAAAACAAAATTTGTTTAAAATAATTATAGTATGAATTTAGTCCCAAAACTTTTAATGTCTTACTGTCAGTATGTCTATATCATCTCTACAAAATTTTATGATATTTAGGCATGAAATATATTTTCTAAAAAATAAAATATTAGAAGTTACTAAGTATATTTATAACATTGTTAGGATAAGTGATCAAATTTAGAATATATTAAGAAATAATTTTATGAATTTAGAAGTCAATATTTTTATATGGATTTATATTATGATTCCTATAGATTATACTTTGATTTCATAATAAAATAATGTCGTTTAAGGTAAAAGAATAATTCTTAAACTTCATAATATTAATTTTGGCAAGTTAAAGAATATTAAATGGTCAAATGAAATGAATGATATAAGTGGTACAACTGAGACCTAGTGAGTTATGTTATACTTTTTGATAGTGTATACAAAACTTATAAATGTTAATGTTTAATTATAGGTCTAAGTACTTAAGTTAATTATGTTATGATCTTCAAAAGGTAATATATTAAACTTTTTAAAAAGAATTACAATAAATGTATGTGTTGGGTATAGTCTAGTAGCCATAAGGTCTAAGAGACTGAAGGCCCAAAAAGAGTTTATAAACAAGTGTTCTAAGACCAGCTTAAAGGTCTCGACTATAGAGGATGCCAAGAAAACTAGAAGTAGTAAGTGCCGAGACCTTTCAAAATCATAGACTTTGGGTCAAGTCTTATTTGGAAATTACTCCATGAAGGTCTCGACTACAGTTTATGAAGGTCTCGGCTACAGTTTACAAAGGCTTCAGCTACAGCTTACGAAGGTCTTGGCTAAACCACAGTTGACGAAGGTCTCGGCCACATCTTATGAAGGTTTTGGCCACAGCTTATGAAAGTCTCGAATATACAGTACTAGAGTATCGTAGGGGAATAACAATCCTTAAACGAAGATTTTTAAGACCTCGCTACAATTACATATTAGTGAAGGATTCATCTCTTTCCTATACATTCCCAAATTATTATATAATAAGGATTCTTACCAAATTAAGCTTCTTACATAATAAGAACCTTAAGGATACGATACCACCAAATCCGGAAGTGAATGCTTAACCTATGGAATCTCCTTAATTCTCGCACAGTGAGAATTTGGTTACCAAATTTCATAGTATTCTACCATATTAAGGATGACACAATATATAATAAGAGATCAGCTATAAGCAAGTATGATTATTGAAACTTTGGTAAAAAATAGTATAATCCTCCTTTAACTTTCTCTTTCTCCAAAAAAGTATTCACAAGTAAAACCCTAACTTAAGCATTGGAGAGTTTTCACTGACCAACTGGTCTTTTACCCCTATAGCTTTTAATTGTAGCCGCAAGTCAAGTTGAAGAAGAAGAAAATCATTGCTGTTACATTGGGTTCACAAAAGGGATTTTTGCTGCATTAACATCTAGCGCCGTTTATGGAAAACCTGAACAAAAAGTCAGAAACAACCACAAAATGGAAAACATGGCAACTTCGCGAATGTATGTGACAAGGAACAGAGCAACAATGAGGGGGAATCCTCATGACAATGTCGTGGTGACGATACGACTATTAATTAAGATATTGCCAATCAGCCGCCACCATTAGAGGACGTGAACCGTAATTTAGAAGCTTCGTCACCGCATTAACTCCCCTTTCGTCCGGAGACAACGAAAGTAGCCTGGTTAACCAGAAGGTTGGTGGAGAATGAAAAGCAACACACGAAAAATGATAGGTAGATTCAAGCCTTGGCTAAGGAAGTAGCATGAATGAGGAAGGTGTTCCAAACTAGTTCTCTAGCATTAAAGACGCCCAAACCAATCGAAGCTGTTGAGAGCAGTGTGCCGGATGCAATGCATATAAATCATCTGACAGAGCATTACTGAAATACTACTAGAAAAAAATACACTACCGTAGAAAAAGGAAAAGGGAAGATTTCTAGCTATCCCTTTAAAGAGTCTCAAGGCAATGATAATGCCGATAGATTCTATGATGAGTCACCGCAGATGTTTAAATATTCGTCTGATGATTCGGCGATGATTCATAAAAGGGGATCTGGTCACAGTCCCAGCCATAAGGATATGAGAGTATTTCTAGATCAAAAACAGTAAAAAAAAAGGCTATATACGAAACTCGTTCCGAAGGAGGAGATCTAGGGAATATAGTAATTATGTTGAGAACTTAGAGGTTTGTGTTCGAAAGCTGATCGAAGAGTTAGAAGACCAGAAGAAAATGGAGAGGCAAAGGAGGGGCGATGCTTCACTAAAGATAGGTTTTTACTCAAAATCTCCATTTTCTCGAAAAATACTAGACCTCGTTCTTCCCTAAAAATTTAAGATGCCCCAAATCAACCCTTTAACAAGCAAAATCGACCCATCGCTATACATGGATCTATTTAAAGAAATGATGTTAATCCAAGGGTTAGATGAATCTCAAATGTGCCGCTTGTTTCCATTGACTCTTGAGGGACAAACGAGAAAATGGTTAACCAGTCTGACACCTAACAGCATCAATAGTTTTGAACAGTTGTACGAAGCCTTTGTTAATGAGTTCAGAGGAGCTACCATCAACTTCAAGACTCTGAGTTCATTGCTACTTATGAAGTAAGGAGAGATCGAAAGCCTTAGGAGCTTCGTCAAAAGATATCATGATGAAGTGATGGAATTGGGGACTTATCATCACTCCTTAGCTCTTGAATGTCTCAAGAAAGATTTACGAGTAGACCAAAGATGGTATGCTGTGAGGAAGCCCTCTGTTAACATTTATGAAATAGCTAGAAGAAAGCTATTGAATGAGATCGAGATTGAAGATCAAATCGCTCTTAAGATGAGCAAAGAAAAAATTTTTGAACCACGTTCTCTCGAAGAGGCTAGAAATCCCAGGATTGTTTCGAGAAGAAAATGCGACAATAGGAGAAGCTTCCGTAATCTTGACAGAAATAGTATAAGAGGTTAGGGTCGGAATGAGACAACTGAAGAAAGAGAAAACTTTCATTCGAAATGGTACCGCTCACCTACGTGAGACAATGCAAGAGAAGTAGCTCATGTTTAAGGAGATCAAGCTTTCACTCCTCTAAAAGCCTCACTCTCATAGGTTTGGAAGGAGATCAAGAGACGATGAACTATATTAGTAGAATCCCGCCCATTGAATGGAAAACCAATAGGGGAGGCCAAAAATAAATTTTGCAAGTTCCACCAAAGCGCTAGACATCTAACGAATGAATCTTTTGACCTCAGAAGTCAAGTGGAAATATTGATCCGAAACGATTACTTGCAAGACTTGGTAGCTAGAAAGAGGGATGGAGCTAGAGTCTTGGATCAGGAAACTAAGCGTGGACTGAGATGAGAAGAAAGGAATATGGTAATCTCAGGTGGAGTAACATTTGCTAGGAATACAAATAAATCAAGAAAAAATTACTCCATATATTATCTACCTAACACCTCATTAGACATCTATATCATGAATGTCCGTGTCGAGAAGAAACAAAAACTCTCCTCGATACCTATTATGTTCATAGATGAAGATGAAGTGGGAATGCATTACCCATATGACAATGATTTAGTAGTAACCTTGACGGTGGAAACATCTTAGGTTAGCCGAATTTTAGTCGACACAGGAAGTTCGGCTAATATTATCTTCAAGGAAATGTTTGATTCTTTGAGAATCAAAGATCTGAGGCTCTGGCCTACCGAGACCACCCTCCATGGATTTGGGAAATCTTGTGTTTACCCCTTAGGAATAATACAGTTGCCCATCACCCAGAGAGAAAGGCCTTTCCAGAAAACTACAATGGCGGAGTTCCAAGTAGTCGATCTCAAAATACCTTACACTATGATTCTTGGAAGACCTTTTCTCAAAACCACAAAAGCAGTAAAAAGTATACATTATCTGAAATTAAAATTCCGAGCAAGAGAGATGATCGGAATTATAAAGGGAAACCAAAAAAGGCTTGATCATACTTTGTAGTTTCCTCCAAAAGTTTATACTACCTATCAAAGCACCCATGGAGGGATGTCCTAGAAGTGAATGAAGGCGATTGGCAGGATAAGCTGATTGCAAAGAGACTCGAGCGAGATGACAAACCGTCGACCCTAGAACTGGCGGGAGAACTCGAGTATGTCATTTTGAATTAGGAGATGCCTTAGAAAACGGTTAAAATTGGTGCCCAACTCCCAGAAAAACTAAAATCTGAACTCAAGGATATCCTGAAGAAACACATGGATGTGTTTGCATGGTTTCATGAAGACATGCTGGATATCGACCGCGAGTGATCTCTCATTGACTCACCATCGATCCCCAACACAAACTAGTGAAGCAAAAAAGGAGATCATTCAATGAAGAAAGAAGAAAAGCAATACACTTTAAGGTCAATAAGCTGATGAAAGCGAAATTCATCAAGGAAATGCACTACACAGATTGGGTATCAAATGTAGTAATGGTTAAGAAGGCCAATGGGAAGTAGAGAATGTGTGTAGACTTTATATATTTAAATAAGGCTTATCTTAAAGACAGTTTTCCCCTCCTTCGAATCGATTAATTGGTAGACTCAACAGCTGACCATGAATTGTTAAGCTTTATGGATGCATTCTTTGGATATAATCATATCAGAATGCATAAGTTGGACTAGGAGAAGAAGACGTTTATTACCGACCAAGGATTATACTGCTATATAGTGATGCCCTTTGGGTTGAAAAACGCTGGTGCTACCTTCCAAAGGTTAGTCAACCGGGCCTTCAAACCACTGATAGGCGAAACTATGGAGGTATATATGTATGATATGATAACCAAGTCTCAGAAGACCCGAGACCACCTTAAGCATTTGGAAGAAACCTTCTTCTACCTAAGCAAGTACAAAATGAAGTTAAATCCTGAGAAGTGTGCATTCAGAGTTTAGGCTGAGAAGTTCAAGGAGAAAGAGCTAGTGTGGTTCTCGTAAGTCCAGAAAGGATTAAGGTAATGTATTCCTTGAAGTTTTATTTTAAGGTTACGAATAACGAGGAGAGTATGAAGTGTTAATTGCAAAGGTCAAGTTAGGTCTGGCTTTGGGAATCACAAGTCTCGACGTCCACTGTGATTCTCAATTAGTGGCCAGCCAACTAGACGACCAGTTCCAAGCTCGCGAAGGTAATATGTAGGCACACTTGGAGAAAGCCAAGCAATTATTAACTGCGTTAAAAATTATCAGAATTAAACAAATTTTGAGAACTGAAAACTCAAAGGCAGACATGCTAGTGAAACTGGCCTCCACATTTAAAGGAAGCATTCCAGCCTCAGTCCCAATAGAAGTATTGGAACAAAGAAGCACGAAAAATGAAGACCACCCACATTATGTATCTTAATTAGATCCACATCATTGCTGGATTGATGAGATAGGTCGTATATTCAAAACTGCAAGCTTCCATAAGATAAAGAGCAGGCAAGAAAGGTCAAAAATAGGTCGGTAAGGTATACCATCATTGATAGAGCGCTATACAAACGAGGATATAGTATTTTCTACCTAAAATGCTTGAAACCTAAAGAACCAACTCGGACTCTAAATGAGATTCATCAAGGAGTATATGGTAGACATGGAAGAGCCCGAGCTATGACCTACAAAATATTGAGGCAAAGGTATTACTGACCGACGCTTTCTCGGGATGCGGCATAGTTAGCTAAAATTTGTCATGAGTGTCAAGTGCACGACTGCATTCTAAGACAACCTCCAAAAAACTTGACCTCTTTGGTGAGCACTTAGCCATTTTTCTAGTGGGGGCTCAATCTCATTAAACCTTTACTGCAAGCCCATGCAAACATAAAATATGTTATAGTAGCTATCGACTACTTCATAAAATGGGTAGAAGCTGAACCCTTGGCTATTATTACAGAGAAAAAGGGTCATGACGTTCGTCAAGCACAACATTATCTATAGGTTTTAAATACCTCAAATACTGATTATGGATAATAGAAAGCAGTTTGAACACAAACTTCAGGGAGTTCTGCTCGAATTTTGCAATTAACCTCATATTTGCAACTCTAGCTCATCCCAAAGCCAATAGATAAGTGGTGGCAGCTAATAAGGTCATCAAAAAGGCCCTTAAAAAGAAGCTCAAATAGCACAAAGGTGCGTAGATTGACAAACTTCCCAAGGTACTTTGGGCATACCAAGTCACACCCAAGGTCGCCATAAGAGAAACTCCCTATAGCCTAGTTTTCGGATGCGAGGCAATGATTCCGATAGAGGTTAGTATACCAACTTTCTAGGTTAACAATTATAATGAGGAATCTAATGATAAGAGCTTATGTTTGGAGTTAGATCTATTGGAAGAAAAAAGGAAAATAGTCGTGATAAAGACCGCAGCTCACTAACAAAGAATAGCGAGATATTACAATCAGAAGGTTCGGCACCGCTCTTTTCAAATAGGAGATTGGGTCCTAAGACAAGTGACCCTGAACACCAAGGTTTCAAGAGAAGGCGTTTTAGACACAAACTAGGAAGGGCCTTACGAAGTCACTCAAGTCTTCAGACCTAGAGTTTATAAGCTAGAATCCCCCAACAACGAGTATGAAAATCCTAGAATGCAAACGCTTGAAGTTGTATTATCTTTAGAAGCATCAGAAATTTTTGTAGCAAATTCCCTTAGAAGTTAATGAAATTATTTTTATTTTTCATTTTGGGAGTTGGCCACCAAATAAAGCTAAAGCTCATGATCATCAAACGTATCGAGGTAATCTCTTTTCTAAGTCCAAACATGGGTGACACGGTTCGTAAACGTCAGCTTTTTATTTTTCTCGAGGTAATATTATCATCAGCTCAAATAAGCCCTAAGCACGATCTCAGAGAGCATGAGCAAAAGAGGTTCTCGAAAGATCTCATTAAACGTCTTGGAGTAATCTCTTCCCAAAGCCCATATATGAGTGACAAGGTTCCCAAACGTCAGCTTTCTAGTTTTCCCGAGGTAATATTATCTTCAACTCAAACAAAACCTGAGCATGGTCTCAGATAGCATAAACAAAAGAGGTTCTCGGAGGATCTCATCAAAAGTCTCGGGGTAATCTCCTCTTGAAGCCCAAATATGGATGACATGATTCCCAGACATCAGTTTTCTAATTTTTCCTTGGTAATATTATCCTCAGCTCAAACAAACACTGACCATGATCTCAGAAAGCATGAGCGAAAGAGGTTCTCGGAAGTTCTCGACAAACGTCTCGGGGTAATCTCCTCCCGAAGCCTAGATATGGGTGACACGGTTCCCAGATGTCAGCTTTCTAGTTTTCCTAAAGTAATATTTTCCTCAGCTCAAATAAGCTCTGAGCATAATTTTAGAGAGTATGAGCAAAAGAGGTTCTCAGAGGATCTCATCAAACGTCTTGAGGTAATCTCCTCTCGAAGCCCAGATATGGGTGACACGATTCCCAGACATCAGCTTTCTATTTTTTTTGAGGTAACATTATCCTCAGCTCAAACAAGTCCTGAGTACGGTCTCAAAGAACATGAGCAAAAGAAGTCCTTGATGATCTCATCAAACGTCTCAGAGTAATCCCCTCCCAAAGCCCAGACATGGGTGACAAGGTTCCTAGACGTTAGCTTTTTATTTTTTCTGAGGTAATATTATCCTCAGCTCAAACAAGCCGTGGGCACGGTCTTAGAGAACATGAGCAAAACAGGTTCTTGAATGATCTCATCAAACGACTCAGGGTAATCTCTTCCTGAAGCCCAAAAATGAGTAACACGGTTCCTATACGTTAGCTCATTATTCACTCCTAAGCGATAGTATTCTTATCCCAAACAAGCCCCCCACTATAAATGCCCCCATGGAAGTTTCTTTCGCTGAAGAGGTAGAAGTATTGGAACAAAGAAGCACGAAAGAAACTTCCATGGGGGCATTTATAGTGGGGGGCTTAGCAGAGGTACTAATAGGAAACTCCGTTGAAGGCATATACATGGTTTTCAAATTGAGGTGCCCTTCCCCTTTGGGAACACCCCATCAAAGTCCTTCTCCTTATATTGGAGCATGACTCCTCAAGGCTTCTTATAGGTAACCCATGTCTAGGTCAGGATATCGGCCTTGGAGCATCTCACAAGTTAGGTCAATGCTATCATTGACCCACTCGCGAAGCCGAGCCTTCATATCCGTCTCGTTCTCCTCAACCTTCTTTGCTAAAAGCGCAAATCTTTTCTTCTCAGCATCCAAGCTCGCTCGTAGCTCTTCACACGCCTTATTTAAGCTCTGAAGACACGCTTCTCCCTCCTCCTTTAAGTTGTCCAGCTCTGATCTTAAGGCCTTCGCCATTCTATTTGCCTCTGACTGAGACGACTCAACTGTGGCAACCCTCATTTAGAGCTTCTCCCTCTCCCGATTCAATATACTGAGGACGGATTTATACTTGTTTCTTGCGAGAGCCAAGTTCTTCTCTGCCTTTTCGGCCCTCTTTTCGACCTTTGAGGCATTTGAAAAATCGTCAGCAAGAACACCATGTTATAGTATGGTTAAATAGAAGAACTAAAAGATCATGAATGTTAAACCATGAGAAGACTAGTTATAATGAATTTTGTTTACAATACAAAAATGAGGGAAAGTAAACTCACCCCACCTAGCCATTTCAACTGGAAATTCAACAACGACTCTCCCAAGAGCCCAACGATATCCTCAGAAAATTTGTCTCTGATACTTTAAACTTGCTCCCAAGAGCCCAACGATATCCTCAGAAAATTTGTCTCTGATACTTTAAACTTGCAAGTTTATGCATGAGAGAAAATGCGCAAAGAGCCCTCTCTTCTCCTCTGAGATGTCTTCAACAAGAAGCTCCAGCAATCCGACCAATTCCTTGTCGATTTGGTTAAACATTTGTTTTTTCTTCTTGGCCTTTTCCTCGGAAGCCGCAATTATGGCCTCGCGTTTCCCTTTTCCTTTATCAGCAAAAGGAGCCGAAGGAAGAGGCGTCAGATAACGGATTATTATTCCCTTGGTGGGTGCTTTGGGGTGGATCGAGCTAGAGGCGCCAGCTACCTTCGAAGCTTCAAAAACCTCGATTGGACCCTTTTGGGCAGCCTTAGATTGAGAGGCCTTCTCAGCTATCCTCTCTCGAGCCAATTTTTGCAAGACCTCATAAGGGTATGAAGTAATATTTTTGGAGGCCATTTCACCTGCAAATACAAATAAAACCACAGTTAAACACTTAAATATTAACACTAGGGATGAGTCACTTTGAGATTACCTCGAAGAGTGGCATTTTTTTAGACTAATTGGTGTTTGGATATACAGAAATCTACCAAGCCCGAACTAAGTAGTTCATCTTCCGAAAAAAAAAGGTTCCGGTTGGAAGCTAATGACCTAGCCAGTTTTACCCTCTCATGGTTATGAGGATCTAATGTTGGCTTGCCACTCCAGAAGACCACTTCACCAAAGGGTCTGGGTACATGAAAATGTAGGGTAGAATTCCAATTACCTCTAACAAAAAATCATTTTTTTTTCCAAGTTTTGTTGAAAGTAAGGTTACCAGTAATAGGGTTCTTCTCGCCAACTCGGCTTTGAAGGTAAAACCACCCATAGCTGTTTATGGGATTTCTCTTTAATATGAACATATACTCAATCTCCTCAAGAGAAGGGTCAATGTCTGAGATCTAATGCCACATAACGTACAGACTAGATATGATTCTCCAACTGTTAAAGTTTAATTAGTATGGAGGGAGTCCAAAAGAAGCGAGGATTCGGGTAAAGTATAGTTGAATAGGTAGTCTAACACCTACATGAAAGAACTCCTCATTGAAAGCTATCTCGCCTTCTAGAGGGCAGTTGAAAAGCTCATTTGTCTCAAGGACCTTAAGATAAACCCCCTCAGAAATTTTGTACAACCTAGTGTACACTTCTAAATCTAGTTCAGTAACGGTGGAGGCAAATCTATCCGCCTCAAAGTGCGCTAAATCCTTTCTCATTAAAGTGAAAGGGGCAGTTGGGACTACGGCGTAGCCCTCGTCAACATTTCTCTTTCCAGAAAATATTTTCTGTTTTTATAGAAGAAAAATGAAGGATTAAAGGCCATTGTAGGGTCAACTCATAAGGATCAACCTAAAGGTTTCTAAATCTAAGATATCTACCAAGTTCCCTAATCTACCAAATATACCACAGGATTAATTGCAAATAAATAGGGAAAAAAAAAAAGATAACTTACTGTTGTAGTCACTAAAATGGAGAATTTGAGAAAGTTAGAGATTCAAAATCTTATTGCTGATGCTCTGTTGCTGTTGAAGTTGTTTGCAAAGGAAATTAACAACGTAAAGGTAAAGGAAGAAGTGAAAAGGTAAAAGGTGAGGTATTTAAAGGGGAGAAAGAACCCCAACCGCCAATACCCATTATAGGTCAAAGGATGAGATGTTGCCACATCAAGGTAGAAGCTAAAAGGATATATCTTATTAATGAAAAGGGGGCAGTCATCGTTAGGGATAGTTAAATCTCTTGGGGTCCGAAACGATGAGATCCCGAGAAGTCAATCATCATCTGCCACATTGCGAAAACTAGCGGACTCCCAACTGAGCATTCAATTGTGACAAGCAGAGGTGTCTCTTCAGAACCGTCACTTTTAGTTTTAATCAAAGAACAGTTATTTTTTACTAAAACTAAGGGGCTTGATATTGGGTATAGTCCAATAGGCATAAGGCCTAAAAAACTGAAGGCTCAAAAATAGTTTATAAACAAGTGTTCTGATGCTAGCATAAAGGTCTCGATTTTAGGGGATGCCAAAAAGATCAGAAGTAGTAAATGTCGAGACCTTTCGAAATCATAGGCTTTGGGTCAGATTCTATTTGAAGATTACTCCATAAAGGTCACAACTTATGAAGGTCTTGGCCAGACTACAGCTCACAAAGGTCTCAGCCAAACAGGGCTCACGAAAGTCTCAGCCACATCTTATAAAGGTCTCAGCCGCAGCTTACGAAGGTCTCAACCGTAGCTTATGAAGGTCTCGGACATGCGGTACCATAGTATTTTAAGGGAATAATGATCCCCAAATGAAGATTTGCGATACCTAAGGAATCTTTGTAATTTTCACACAGTGGGATTCTGGTTACTAGATTTCATAGTATCTTGCCATATTAAGGAGATGAGAACATATATAAAAGGAAATCAACTATAATCAAGTATGACTATTGAAACTTTAGTGAAAAATACTATAATCCTTCTTTTAGCTTTCTCTTTCTCCAAATAAAGTATTCACAAGTAAAACCCTAACTTAAGCATCAGAGGGTTTTCGTCGGATAACCGGCCTTTTACCCCTATAGCTTTTGATTATGGCCATAAGTCGAGTAAAATAATAAGAAAATCGTTACTGGTGCACTGGGTTCGCAAAAGGGATTTTTGCTGCATCAATAGTATGTATATGTTTGATCATGCTTTCAAGAGTATTTTTCCATTATATACTATTGTGAAAGTATTGATTTTCACATTGTTATATGTTTATGTGTTTGTTCATGAGTATATGTTATTGTGATTGCCTTTTATATCACGTGCATTGGCATTCAAGCATGAACATATACATTATGTTTTAAGTGATAAAATAGTAATTTTGTAAGAAAAATATTCATGAAAGTTAAGATTTGTGTACTAAGGTATCAAACTTCATTACTTGCTTAATAGACAATTACAAGTTTATAAGGAGCCTTTATAAGTGTGGTCATTCCTTCTGATTTAGCATATTAATAAGTATTGTTAAATATTTTATATGATATAGGAGAGACATTTGCAGATACTTCTGTGTATAGTATGTCTTCACATTTATGTAACGACATATTTGTACATGTGAGATGACTCATAATTGATCAAAGAGAGTGACTTTTACTTTTGGACATGAACGTTTATTGTTTTTGAAATCATATGTCTCATTTGCACCTTACCCTACATACGGTATGTCATCGGTTGGTAATATTGGCTCAATCAGTGATAAGTTAAGTTCTACTAAGTACTAATTGAATGAAGATATTTCTAATAAATTATGAAAGAAACTTCTACAGTATTTAAATGTTTTGAAACTTTTGAAACGACCACAGTTTTCATCTCATGCCTTATCATGTGTAAATATTGTAGATAAGTATATATGTATTTTATATATATGAAAAACTAATATACTTACTAAGCTTAAAACTCATTATAGTTTATTGTGATTCCCAGATAATTGAAGTTAATATTATAGTGAATGAATTTGGCTAATCTTTTGTTGTTCCTTAGTTTCTTAAGATTTAAGACTTTTTTTATTATTAGGTTTTGTAAGTTATGATTAATGAATGTTTATAAAGGTATATGAGTTAAATTTTAATACGTCTGCGTGATTTAAGGTTTGTAAGTTAAGAAAAATTACACCTTATACCTTTCCTAATTTGGGGGCTTTATAACTAGTGTTCTTGGGCTCAAGTTCTTGATCAAACCTTAACCAACATGTTATTGCAAAATGTGTCCTGCTTTATTGTAGATTTGTCATATTAGCTTGGATTGAGATCTTCTTTGAGTATAACTTCCTCTTCATCTGCCTCTGTAGTTGTCTCTGTTGGCTTGTGGATTGTAGCCTTTTCCACCAATGTTGTTTCTTTTCTAGTTCCAAGCATTGTTGTTGTTGGTAGTGACAATGTTTGCTTCAACATTGCTACTACCTATGGTGTTATTGTGTTCAAGTCTACTTTCAAAGATTAGAAACTGAGAGAACACATCTTCCAAAGACATCAAGTTTATTCTTAAAGAAATATTCACCATTATGGCATCATGTTCAAGTCCTAAGCCATTAAGGATATGTTCAACCAAGTCTTCTTCACCGAGGCTCTTTTCTGTGATAGCTAGTGCATTTTTCATACTCCTTACCTTACCTTTGTGAAGTAATCATTTATGGCCTGAGTTCTTTTCTTGGTCATTTGTAGTTAATTCTTGAGTTGCATAATCCTAGCATTAGATTGAGAAGAGTAAAGTCTCGAAACACCTCCCCAGAGATCTTTAGAGGTGACACAATTGGTGAATGAAATCAATGCATTCTCACTAATTGTTGACAATAATCAGTTGAGTAACAACTAGCCATGCTTCTTCCATTGTTGAATCAGTAATTGTGATGTTTTATTCATCATCAACAGAGATGTTCAATCTGTCTTGCATCTTTTTGATGCCATCAATAAAGCCCTCTAAGGTCATTGCCTCTAATAGTTGAAAGAACTTGTGTCTTCCAGACCATAAAATTATGTTTGTCAAGTTTAACAAGTGCACTAAATTAAAGGTTGTTGTGACTTTGTTGATTTTGAGTTATTATGGCAGTGTTTTGATTGGTGTTTATGGTGTTTTGGTTGTGCTTGCC
>JAXCLQ010066531.1:0-15068 GCA_035584115.1 Cedrela odorata | reverse complement strand
ACTGAAAAGCTACCTCACAATTTGGTAAGAAAGCTTCAGATTTCCAATAATAGAACAGATAGAAGCTGAATTCAGAATCAATTTATAATAGATCTAAACAATTTAATTTTTTATGTTAACATAATCTTGAAAAAGAGAAGACGGCATTTGTTTGGAGCAAAGTAACCTTACAGTCAACAAAAGACACAACTAAAATAATAAATAATATTCTGTGGCCAGAAGGGGGAATTTTGGATAATTATGTTTTTACCCTTAAGGTATGAAATGTTTATGTATTTGTCTAGATACATTTAGAGCTCAACAAATTCTTTATTAAAATTTATCTGATGACAAAAATTTCTTAAATCTAATTCTAAGTAGAAATAATGGTTAAGGATTAATGAAAAGCGTCTAATATACTCTTAACGATCATAAATATTATTTCAATGTAAATTATAATATAAAATTATTTAGAAAATTTAAACTATCAATTAAAGTCAATTAATTACCATATTTAGAGTTCAACTTTCAATCATTAATCATTTTCATTTTGTATCAAGAAAGCCATTTTGTAAAGTGGTATTTATCATGTGAATAATTTAATATTCTTGTTAAGTTTTGATTTCCACTCAAGCAAGAACAAGCTAACAGTTTAAAGCAAGAAAGTAAAAGAAAAACAAGAACGCAAAAGCGTGAACAGAGAAAATATGAAAAACAGAGAAGAAGCTTCAGACTCTTTATTTCATTGTTCTTTACAATCTACAAATCATCAGTCTTATATTAGTTATCAGCTTGCTATGTGTACCAATGGACAATCAGTTACCTAACTAATTATTGCCAAGTCAGCATAACTAATGCTAACTAATTCAACGGATTCTTGAAGGCCTGAAATTCAGATTTACTTCACAAATTTTCACTTTAAATTTGGATTTCTGGACATTAGTAGAATTCATACCAGTATATATCAGCAACTTCAAGCATAAACCTTTCAGATTAAGCAAATTTAGACAGTGCTTAAACTTTGTAGAAGGAACTGCTTTTATGAGAATGTCAGCAGGGTTGTCAGCAGTGTTAAACCATGTTATCTGAATATAAGGGTAAAATAGTTAATATATGACATTCATTATCATACGTGCATGATTCAAGATTTATTTGACACATTAATGAGGTTTAGGAGAACTTAAATTGGCTTAATGAAATAATTAATATGAATTTAGTTGTATTTTTTCGAAAACTGAAAAAATGACCAAACTGCAAAGTTTTAGGGACTAAATCGCAAGATTTTTAAACAGTTAAAATCGAGTTACTGTAGTGTAATACTGTAGCAGGTCACTGTAGCAACCAGTTAACCAGTTGGAGAAAAAGGTCGATCGACAGAATATGTGTTGGAGGAACTGTAGCAACAGGTGGACCGGATGGAGGAACAGGTCGACCGGCAGTGTATATTTTGGGTGACATTATAGCGTACTGTAGTGGCACTGTAGTAATCCATTTGATCGATTTCTAAAAGCGGTTGACAGGTTTGCTGCAAAGACTTGGATTTTATGGAAATTTTTAAGGATTTTGAGGGCATTTTGAACTTTTTGCCAATTTTCTCTATATATCCAAGCCCCTAAGCCCCAAACAATTCCTCATTCATTCATCTCTCTAAAAATATAAAATTTCTCTCCTCTCTCTCTCTCTAAAAACCGACATTCTCTCCTCTCTCAAATCCTCTTCAATTTCTCTTTTTTTTTTTAAATTTTCACTACCAAACGAATCCTTATCGTCTTCTCTACGATTTAAAACTCATTTTGGGCTAAAAAGGCCGAGATTAATGTTTGATGAAATTTGGGTTTTGAAGACAATTTGGGGTTTTTAAGTTTAAACAACAAATTGAGGTTTTTAAGGGCTTGAACAAGTTACAGATAAGTCTATTAGCTCATTATAAGCATGATTTTAAGATTTTGAACATATTAAAATTTGGAAGTTACTATTCATCCAAAAATTTTATTTAATTTCGCGTAGGAAAGGTAGAATTGTGTTGAATGGTGATAATCGAGTTCGTAAGGATATTTTATTGAAAATCTATGTGTTGGTTATCAGCTACAAGTGGATTTTAGTATTTAAGCAAACGTTGAAAATTTGGTTTGAAATGCAAAATTTGAAATGATAATGGCCATAAGATTTCATTTTCTGAAAATCGAATAAATGACCCATTAATTAAGCCTCGTAAAGTGTCGTATGTCAACTAAGAACATTTAGCCACGATTTCCACATACTTTCATATAATGCATTGTGTTTAAATTAATTGAAATCGTGAAATTTATTATATATATGTGCGCGTGTGTGTGTGTGTGTGCGCGTGTGTGTGTGTGGTATTAGGTTCAAAAAACTCGCGAGAAGGACTGACTGAGTAGTGGGAGTGATTACCTTCTCCTAGTTGTGAGTAAATTTATACATACATGAATATAAATACCTATCTGTGTGAATATTGATATATGTATTGCTTGTGTTAAACAAGTCTTTTTTATTGCTAAAGTGAAATTGGAAATGAATATGTTTGCATGTATTATAAATTGATATTAAGATATTTTATATTTGGTATACTATTAAATGTTATTAAATATATATGTTGAAATGGCTGGGAAGGTCGAATTTGATTTACATATTTAATGATCATTGTTTGAGAATGATATGCCTAAGGAGGCCGGGTTTGATTTAAATGAATTGAAATCATTGATTGTAAAAGAATTATTTTAAGTATGTATATTGGTGATGAGGCAAGTAAGGTCGGATATTGATTCATGGCCAATGGGCTTGATGTTTGGCCAATAAGCCTGTTATTTGATTGTATATACAGGGAGGTAGCCTATGGACGGACATATGAGATGTCATATAGGTGAATAGAGCCGCAATTGGGCTGTATAAGGAGGAAAAGCCATGAAGCCCACTGTGTGCCATGTACGTATATGCGGTTATAGAGACTCTATGGAAAGTCCTAGTGGCTTGATAGAGATATCATGAATTTGACGGATATGATAGGGACAGTCACTTTATCACCAAGTGACTACTCGGGGCCAACATTCATGAGATGAGCGTTGTTTTATAATTGCATGCATTGTAAGAAATAAATGGTTTTATAAAGAATGATAAAAGTTTTCAATTTTATAAATATTCATTGTATATGGTTTTATGCATGAAAATGCTTACTAATAGTTTCGACGTTACCTCGGTTAATGTAGCGGTCGAGAAAGTATGGTCAACCTGGTTTGGTTGATTAAAATTAAATGCAGACCTAAATTATGATTTACAGTCATTTGTTGTACATGAAATGTATATATGTATTTTCGAGCATGATATTAATGAAATCCCAATATTAAGAGTTTGGAATGTGTGTGCATGTATGTATATATGTATATACTTTATTTACTCATTGAGTATAATTGTATACCCATTCTTCACCATTATAGATTTCAGGTTAGGTGCGTTATTTCTTGCCGGACTTGTGATATCGGTAGAGAGCTTACGACACTCTGGATAGGTTCTCCTTCTTGACTCACACATGTACTTTAGGTCCACTGGATATATGTATTAACGTTTATGTATTATATTTGGAATTTGAAAAGTATTTGTAAAATTAAAAATGTTCATGTAATTATTTATTATTTTGTTCAACTCGAATTGAAAATAAGTTTTCAAAATATTATTTATTTATTTGATATTTTTGTGAGTGAATTGATTATGAATGATCGATTCCTTTATAATACTCTCACAGATGAGAATTTTGATTATAAATTATTTTTAGGATTTTATGAGTTATAGGAAAAAAAGAAGTCTTATAGACTCTCTTTATACATTCTAGATAAAGAGGATGTATTATGAGGGTGTAGCAATTATAGACTCTCTTTATACAAGCAGTATCCATTTTGAGCAACTTGATTCTCCTACTTGCAATTTCATCCCTGACAAAGTGTCATTTAACATCAATGTGTTTTGTCCTCTCATGAAACACCCGATGTTTAGCCAACTGAATTGCACTTTGGCTATCACAATAGACAGTAACAAATTCTTGATGAATTTCCAATTCTGAAACAAAACCTTTCAGCTATAAATCTTTTTTAACCGATTTTGTGGCTGCCATATATTCAGCCTCTGTTGTTAACAAAGCAATAATATTCTGCAAAGATGATTTCCAACTCATTAGACATTCACATAAAGCAAACATAAATCCAGTTTGAGACCTTTTTTTGTCTTGATCAGAGGCATAATCTAAGTCTACAAACCCCACAACATCACTTCGATCATTACTTCATTTTTCATACACCAGATTGCATCCAATGCTTCATTTTATGCATCTCATAATCCACTTGACAACAGTCTAATGTTCCTTCCTTGGATCTCTCATAAATCTGTTAACCACACTTACTAAATGTGCAAGATCAGGTCTTGAACAAACCACGACATACATTAAACTATCAACTGCACTTGCATATAGTACTTTATCCATCAAAGTCTTCTCAGCATCTATTGTAGAATTTTGACCTCTTGACAACTTAAAATGAGATGTAGAAGGAGTAGCAACAGGCTTTGCGTCCTTCATTCCAAACTTATCAAACGTTTTGAATAGGTATTGCTGTTGAGATAGTGTGAGCCTCTTCTGGTTTCGGACTTTACTGATTTCAATCCTAAAGATTTTCTTGGCTGGTCCCAAACCCTTTATGTCGAATTTTGAACTTAACTCCTCATTCAGCTGATTGATTCTACTTGAATTTTTACATGCAATCAGCATGTCATCAACATATATTAGCAGATATATCATCTTCTTTTGTCCATCCTATTTGAAATACACACAATAATCATGCAAACTTCTAGTGTAACCATTGTATGCATGAAATCATCAAACTTTATATTCCACTGTCTAGGTGATTGTTTAAGTCCATAGAGAGATTTTTCCAACTTGCAGACCATATGCTCTTTCCCTTTCACTATGAAACCTTCTGGGACATATACATCTCATCTTCAAGTCTTCCATGTAAGTAAGCAGTTTTTACATCTATTTACACAAATTATAGGTCCAGAATAACAACTAAAGCAAGGAGAATTCTAATTGAAGTATGCCTCACAATTGGTGAGAAAACTTCATTGAAATCAGCCCCTTTTCTTTGAGTAAACCCTTTAGCTACAAACCTAGCCTTGTACCTTATAGTATTTGAACCTGATTCATCCATTTTCATTTTGAAGATCCACTTGCTCCTTACTGTCTTTCTGCCTTCAGGTTTAACAACCAACTTCCAAGTCTTGTTTTTGTTCAAAGAATGCATCTTATCTTCTATGGCTGCAAGCCATTTATCTGAGTCTTTATCCTTTAAAGCTTCTGTTACTGATACAGGTTCTGAGTTTTCAAGACTCTCCCACACAAATAAGGCATATGTTATGAGATCAACATAGCTATATCATTGAAGAGGCTTAATCTGTCTTCTTTCCTTGTCTCTAACCAAATTGTAATCACTTGAGTTTTGAGAATTTGATTATTCAATTTCAGGTATTTATTGAGTATGATCAGGTTTCTTTTCTTTACTTTTCTTGGGCTGTAACTCCACCTTAAATTGAATTTGAGTCTTTTTATCAGTTTCTTCATCAACTCTAGTTGTCACCTTCTTCTTTGTCAATTCTTCTTCATGGAACAAGACATCTATACTTATGATACACCTCCCATTTGTACCATTGTGGCACCAAAGCTTGTATCCCTTGACACCTTCTAGATAACCAATGAACACCTCTTTTATGGCTCTAGGATCCAATTTCCCTTGTTTTGTATATGCAAATGCAATGCACCAGAAAATCCTTAGATGATTTAGGCTTGGTGGCTTGCCTGACCAAACTTCCTCAGCAGTCTTAAATGTAAGAGCTAAAGTGGGACTTTTGTTCACCAAGTATGTTGTTGTTGACATAGCTTCTGCCCATAACATCTTTGATAAACCTGCACTCATAAGCATGCATCTAACCCTTTCCATAAGTGTTCTATTTAGTCTCTCTATCAATCCATTTTGTTAAGGTGTATACCTTACAGTTCTATGTCTCTCAATACCATTTTTTTTTTTTTTTTTTTGCAGAAATCATCAAAGAAACTATTACAAAATTTCATCCCATTATCAGTTCTCAGAACCCTTATTTTCTAGTGTTTCTGATTCTTAATCAAAGCCTTCCATTCTTTGAACCTTACAAAGGCTTGACCTTTTTGTTTTAAGATGAATAGCCAGACCTTCATCAAGTAATCATCTATAATGGACATGAAATACTTAGCGCCATATAATAATGTCACTTGAGATGGACCCCAAACATATGAGTGTAGGTAATCTAAAATTCCCTTAGTTTTATGCATTCCAGTACCAAATTGAAGTCTATGATACTTGCCAAGAACACATGTTTCACAAAATTTCAGTTCCTCTAATGCATCATCTCTTAAGAGGCCTTGTTTCTTGAGTTCAACAAGTCCCTTTTCCTGAAAATGTCCCATCTTTTGATGCCATAACATAGCTTTATCAGGGGTTTTAATCATCACAGTTTTAGTATCTCCTGTCACTACATTTCCATTCAAAACATACAAGCCACTCTTTTTTGTTCCTTTCATTAACATTAAAGATCCTTTAACAACCTTCAAGACTCCATTTTCAACTTTAATCACACACCCTATTTCATCAAGCATTCCCAAATAGATTAGATTTCTCTTTAATTCAAGCACAAATCTTACATTTTTTAATTCTCTACATACTCCTTCATGTAAATTCAGCCTAATGTTTCCTATTCCTTTTACATCACAAGTTATGTCATTTCCCATTACTACTTTGTTTCTATTTATCAGATTCAATTTTGAAAACAAATTTTTATGTGAACACATATGAAAGGTGCATCCTGAATCAAGAATCCACTCACCTTCTACTTTCTCTTTTGTTGCCACCAACAGGAAAGCATCCATGAATTCTTCATCTGTAACAATTGCAGCCTCAAGTTGTTTATAGGAACCTTTATCCTTCTTCGAATTCTTCCTCTCAGGGCAGTCTTTCCTAAAATGGCCTTCTTTGTGGTAATTAAAGCATTTTAGCTTCTTGCCCTTCGATTTGGATCTTGCTTCTTTATTGCCTTTCCATTCTTTCTTTTCAAATCTTCCTCTTGTTGTTAGTGCCTCACCAGAATTGTTCAAATCTACCCTTTTACTTAGTTCTTTAGAACTCAAAGCAGATTTCACATCATCCATTGAGACAGTGTCTCTTCTATACAATAAGGTTTCCATGAAGTGTTCATAACTGAGGGGTAAGGAAGTCAAGACCATCAGTGCTTGGTCTTCATCTTCAAACTTTATCTTTATGGTTTCAAGATCAAGAATTATTTTGTTAAATCTGTCCAAATGCTCATTTACTGATCCACCTTCTTCCAAGTTAAAGGCATAAAGCTGCTTCTTCAAATACAAACAATGAGCAAGTGATTTTCTTATATATCTTGAATCCAGTTTGTTCCAGAGCAATAGTTTCCTTTGATACTTCACGAAGAATACCATCACCCAAACACAAGACTATCGCACTGTGAGCTTTCTTTAAGATCTCCTTCTTCTCAGACTCTTGAAGGTGTGCTAACATGTTATTCTCTTCAAGCAAAGTTTCTTCCAATCCTTCATGCACTAGGAAAGCTCTCATTTTCAGCTTTCAGAAAGCCCTCATTTTCGGCTTCCAGAGATTAAAGTCATTATCACCCGTAAATTTCTCAATTGAGAATTTTGAAGAACCTAGTGATAATTGCCTAATTCCAGTTCTGATACCAATTGTTAAGTTTTGATTTCCACTCAAGCAAGAACAAACTAACGACTTAAAGCAAGAAAGTAAAAGAAAAACAAGAACGCAGAAGCATGAACAGAGAAAATATGAAAAACAGAGAAGAAGCTTCAGACTCTTTATTTCGTCGTTCTTTGCAATCTACAAATCATCAACCTTATATTAGTTATCAGCTTGCTACGTGTACTAATGGACAATTAGCTACCTAACTAATTATTGCCAAGTCAGCATAACTAATGCTAACTAACTCAACAGATTCTTGAAGGCTTGAAATTCAAATTTACTTCGCAATTCTTTCCTTAATAAAATTTAGTAGGATGGAGATTCTTATTTATATTTTATTTTATTTTTCACAACAATATATGTTATCGAGGATGAAGAAGTTGAACAATACTTTGTACGTATGGACCAATTTTTATTATTAATTTAATTTTATAAATATATTTATATTATATTGTTGTTGTATCAATCCGTTTATTATAATTCATTTTAAAAAAATTTTATATATTTATCATATTTGAACTTAAATTTGTTTAATGTACATGAATTTTTGACTTTAATAAAAGATCTCATATACTAAGTAGACCATCACTATGTACTTATATAATAAAATTGAAGAGTTATGGATTACATATCTTCTATGTTTCAGCTAGTATATATAATAATAATAAATCATAAATGATTCTCCACTTGTTAAAATTTTAATTTGAAGTATTACAGATTTCAATGTTTTCATCCATTAATTATTTTGGGAATTGAGTATTAGCACTATAATATTATAACATCTCAAATTTATACTCTTAAATATTCAAATAGTCAATACTTATTTAATGTCTATTAATATTAAAAATATGAATTAAAAATCATTTTTTAATCTTTTTATTTTTATCTTTTATGAATATAATAATACCTGACATAATTGATAATGGACTCAAATTATATTTTAATAAAATTTATCAATTAACTTTACATTTTACTGTACTGAAAACAAGCATTTGTGAGAAGAGGTTACATATCAGTACCGGAAGAAAAACGGTACGTCTTTCAGTACGGTACTAATAACCTTGCATTTTACTTTGTAATACTACAGTATCGTAAAAGACCGATATTACTTATAAAATTTTGTAGAAGATCGGTACTACTTATAAAGTGTCAAAGAAAACTAATACTATTTAAGAAGTGTCAGCAAATATTAATATTTACCTATTAAAAACGAAAAAAATTATTTAGTAAATGAACTGATTCTTTATTTAAAAATCTAATTGTGTTATTATCTAATAAATGAATAGTATTCATATTTAAAATTATAATTCATCAATTCTATTGAAACAATAATAATTAAATGAATAATGGTGTCGTATCATTTCAATTACGACATGAATCCATTTAAGACCCATTTAAAAATAGTATATTATTATAATTATATTTATAAAATTTTAAAATTATTAGAATTTTTTTATAATTCAAAATAAAAACTTGAAACACAAATATTGTTTAAAAAGAAATGTTTTTTTTGTTTGCCTTTTTAAAAAATACCTTTTGAAAATTTAAGTTAAATTTTATATTGAAATTAAACAAAGCAAATTCATGTATTATAATTTTTTTTACTATGTATTATAATTTATATATATATATATATATATTACAAGATTTTACTCATTAACGAGCGTACCAATGATATAGTGCATCCATTCTGCTAAAGTCATTTTCATAAACAAAATAAATAGAGGTTATATATATTAATGCAGACGATTATATTAAACTAAATTGAATTGAATTGAATTGAATCGCATGGACAAGTTTTATATGAAGTTAATAATTGTCAATTCCCTATATACAGAGCGAGAGATTACCGATAACAAAGACAGATGCCACCTAAAATTTTCTTTAGCTCCATGCCTTGTTATTCAATTCATATCAAAATCGATGATCTACACTTACAATTGGAATCTGATAACATTAAAAAAAAAAAAAAATGGGGCTGAATAGTACTATTCTTAATTGGATTCTAATTTCAGCGACAATCATGTGTAGCAGAAAGTTCACAACTACTAGTCCTCAATTCGTTATTGATGTTTTCCATCTGTAAGACCAAATGTTTCAAAGGCGGAGTTCAGGAAGCAGGTAAGGGTGTAGCTGATGTGAAGAATCCTAATGCTTTTTGTTTTATTATTATTATTATTATTATTATTTAAATCAGATATAAAGCAAGAAAGTTGAGAAAATATAGGAAGAGAAAGTTGAGTCCATTTTATTATTCATATTCATACAAAAGTACCCAACAAGCTCACCTCTTAGCTATCTGGGCTTCAGCATCGGAACAACACAAATAAAAGACAAACTAATTACTCTTTTAACTCCCCTGCAAAACCAGAGCAAGCTAACACAAACAAAGACTCAATGAACAAGTGCTTTTAAGCCACAGCTCAATCGCATTCATGAATATGTCATAAACTTCTCTCGGGTCTGCTTTGCAAGTAGTGCTATTTCATCGTGGTTTGGAACATTTTCTTTAATCACAGGCTCTTGCTTGAAATTTTCAAACCATTCATACACGCCTGGGAATTTCTGGGATTCAAATAGTTTCATATCTATTGCACTTTCCATGGACTGCAACAAAAAAATGGCTGAAGCAAATGTTGTGTCCACTAACCCAATCTTGTCCCCATTGAAGAATTTCTTCTCTCCTAATAACCCACGTTTTTCAACGCCTTCAAGCATTTCACACATGTCCTTCATTGCCTTCTCCAATTCTTGGATAGGGCTTAAGAACGTGTCATGGATTGCCATTACCTGGAAGAATTTATTACTTAATATTTTATATCATTACAAGAGGTCAACAATTACTCTGATATGTATCAAATTTGTTAACTACGTAGTACTGTACCTTGTCTTGGGCAAACTTGATCCAAAAACGAGCCATGGATCTATCATAAGGATCAACTGGTAGCATGGGATTCTGAGGCCAAGCCTCTTCAATATATTCATCAATAATATTGGGTTGGCAAATTGGTTTTCCAGCATGAACGAGCACTGGAACCTTGTTGTAAATTGGATTATACTGCAAGAGCAAATCACTTTTGTTGGCAAAATCTTCTTCAATATATTCAAATGGTATGCCTTTCAGTTTCAGAGCCCATATAACTCTGCAACTAACTGGACTTGCCCACGACCCAAGAAGTTTCACTTCAGCCATATATCTTTCTGAGAATTGAATATGAATGCTTACTTGAACACCTAACACGCAGTTTTTATAGTGATTGACGGGGTTCTCGACTTGGGCAGAAAGCTTCAGTTCAATTTCATTCATTTAATAAAATATATAGTAATTAGAAGCTGTAATCGGGCACCACACAAAATGTTCCTGTTCCAAAATAAACAATATAAACTGCCATATGTTTTTCCACAATTACCTACATTAGTTTAGAAATTTAAATGACATGATGATATTCGAGATCTAGCCATCCTATATGGAAAGTACTGAAATTTTTTATAGCCAACCCCAAGTAACTTTACAATGCAACAAAACACAAAATTAATTACAATAATAATTAAGAAAATTAATAAAATCTTAATATACCTGATTATAAAAACACTAGGTATACAATATTTTTAAGATGCGGATTTTTTGATTTATCCTTTTTTTTAATCAAATTTTAACACGTAGCCTGATCAAAATTTAATGACTAAGATTGTATGTTAATATTTTAAATAATTATATCTATTTTTTATTTTTTATTATTACCCATTAATATTAACTTCTTCTCACAAATATTTGTTTTCAATACAGTAAAATGTGAAATTAATTGATAAATTTTATTAAAATATAATTTGAGTTCATTATTAATTATGTCATGTAGTATTATATGTATAAAAGATAAAAATAAAAAATATTAAAAAATAATTTTTAATTCATATTTTTAATGTTAATGGACATTAAATAAGTATTGACTATTTGAATATTTAAAAGTATAAATTTGAGATGCTATAATATTAATATAATATTATAGTACTAATACTCAATTCCCAAAATAATTAATGGATGAAAACATTGAAATCTGTAATGCTTCAAATTAAAATTGTTATATATACTAGCTGTAACATAGAAGATATGTAATCCATAACTCTTCGATTTTATTATATAAGTACATATAGATGGTCTACTTAGGATTTGAGATCTCTTATTAAAGTCAAAAACTCATGTACATTAAACAAATTTAAGTTCAAATATGAAAAATATATAAATAAAATTTTTAAATGAATTATAATAAACGAATTGATACAAGAACAATATAATATAAATATATTTATAAAGTATTAATATAATATTTTTATAAAATTAAATTAATAATAAAAATTGGTCCATACTTATAAAGTATTGTTGAACTTCTTCATCCTCAATAACATATATTGTTGTGAAAAATAAAATAAAATATAAATAAGAATCTCCATCCTACTAAATTTTATTTGGGAAAGAATATTAAATTATTCACATGATGCATACCACTTTACAAAATGGCTTTCTTGATAAAAAAAAAAAAATGAAAATGATTAATGATTGAAAGTTGAACTCTAAATATGGTAATTAATTGACTTTAATTGATAGTTTAAATTTTCTAAATGATTTTATATTATAATTTATTCCTTAACCATTATTTCTACTTAGAATTAGAATTAAGAGATTTTTGTCATTAGATAAAATTTTAATATAGAATTTGTTTCATACCTTAAGGATAAAAACGTAATTATACCAAAGTCCCCTACTTAATTTCTGGTCTGGCCACACTATTTTATTTATTATTTGAATTCTGTCTTTTGTTGACTGTATGGTTACTTTGCTGCAAACAAATGCCTATCTTCTATGTTTTCAAGAATATACTAACATAAAAAAATTAAATTGTTCAGATCTGTCATAAATTAATTGTCTGAATTCAGCTTCTATATATCTGTTCTATTATTAGAAATCTGAAGCTTTCTGTCCAAATTATGTGGTAGCCTATCAGAAAGCATTCAATTTCAACCTCATCGGAAACATACATGGCTGAGGTGAAGCTGCATGGAACATGGCCAAGTCCATTTAGTTACAGAGTGATATGGGCTCTGAAACTGAAAGGCATACCATTTGAATATGTTGAAGAAGATCTCTCCAACAAAAGTGCTTTGCTTTTGCAGTATAATCCAATTCACAAGAAGATCCCAGTGCTCGTTCATGGAGAAAAACCAGTATGCGAATCCATGCCTATTCTTCATTATATTGAAGAAACCTGGCCACAGAATCCTTTGCTGCCAACTGATCCTTATGATAGAGCCATGTCTCGTTTTTGGATTAATTATGTCGATGACAAGGTACTACTTATTATTTCTGAATTCATTTTTCATTATACATTCTTAATAGATAATAAATTTGATGATATAAATTATATTTTTACAGTTTCTTGAAATCAGAAAAATGTTCTACAGCCCTAAGCTAGAATGGGAGAAGATAACAAAGGAAATCTTTGAAATGATGGAAAATGTTGACAAACGTGGCTTATTAGGAGATAATAAATTTTTCAATGGAGATAGGATTGGCATAGTGGACATATCATTTGCTGCAGTTATTAATTTGTTGCGTGCCATCGCTGATGCATTTATGGGACTGGAAATTCTTGAACCCCAAAAATTTCCTCGTTTGCGTGCATGGTTCGAAAATTTCAAGCAAGCGCCTATAATTAAAGAAGATTTTCCTGACCACGACGTGATGGTGTTCCAATTCAAGCGTGTACAGGGACACAAGGTGCAATCTAAGTGAAAGCAATGAACTAAAAACTTGTTCACCGAGTCTCTCTTTGTGTTTGTTCTAATTTTTTTTGTTTTTTATAATCAGTGTTAAACAGTTGTTCGTGTTTTATTTTCGTTGTCTCGTGCTCAAAATTAGGAGGACAGTTTGGTCGCCACTTTTATAAAGAATAAGAAGAGACTCAATAACTTTATCTTGTTATATATTTTCTTAACACGCAGAGGAAATATTTCGGTAGAAGTGTTTTTTTTTATATGATATCATTATTTATTCTTATTAATTATCATTTTTGTTTTTTGTATTAAAATATTTTTATACAATTTTTTTCAAATATTCAAGCAAGTGCAAGCAAACCTCTACAACCATGTACATGATATCGTTCTTTTTCATGCATCCCGCTTGAGACATTGGCTCTTTGCTATCAGATTTAATTATCGCCAGATATTTAATATCTTAAGCTATTAGTTAAGGGTTCAACAATAGTATTTAAAACCTCTCATTGTTTTTATCTAAAAATTTTATTAAATACATTACAAACTAATAATAATAATAAACCCCACTCAAGAAGCTTCTAAGATCTTGTTGCAATGATTCAAAAACAATAAGAATGCAATAAATAAAAAGATAAAATACTAGGAAGAAAAACAAACAACGACAAAACATACCAAGAACAAAAATAAACCACAACAAAACACAAGTAATTTTATGTGATTCACCGCATTGACTGCGTTTACGGAGGTCACTAATTTCACTAAAAAAGATAAGGTTTAACCCGTAATCTACTTACCTTTCTCACTTACTAAATTTTAATCTTCTTAATTTTTTCATCCGCTAGATTTTAATCTTCTTAAAAAGCAGGAATCAAAGTGTCATACTTTCTGGTGGAATGGTCGCACCTTTTTACTAAGTTGATTGTGCCTACAAAATGGTCCCAAATTTAGGCCCATCTTGATTGTTTGACACTTACAAACACGCAATAGGGGTAATGAAGTTCTGAACAAATATTTTCATTTTTAATTAGCTTATATATAGCAGTTAATTGACTTTAATTGATAGCTTAAATTTTCTAAATAATTTTAGTCATTGCAATAATATTTGTAGTGGTTAAGAGTATGTTAGACACTTTTCATGAATCCTTAACGAATTTCTACTAAGAATTAAGACATTTTCGGCATTAGATAAAATTTTAATAAAGAATTTGTCGACCTCTAAAAGTATCTAGACAAAAACATAAATATTTCATACCTTAAGGGTAAAAACATAATTATCCAAAACTCCCCCTTCTGGCAACAGTATATTATTTATTATTTTAGTTCTGTCTTTTGTTGACTGTAAGGTTACTTTGCTCCAAACAAATGCCATCTTCTCTTTTTCAAGATTATGTTAACATAAAAAATTAAATTGTTTAGATCTATTATAAATTGCTTCTGAATTCAGCTTCTATCTGTTCTATTATTGGAAATCTGAAGCTTTCTTACCAAATTGTGAGGTAGCTTTTCAGT
>JAXCLQ010066520.1:0-15069 GCA_035584115.1 Cedrela odorata | reverse complement strand
AGAGAAATTCATAGCAAATGTTTACAAGAAATGGAGTGAGGAGTTTCTTACTGAAAGGCTTCTTTGCCTTGAGCCACGGAGTTAGTTAACGTTAATCCTAATCAAGCTTCAGAAATCAAATCTTTGTGCATAAACGACATGCATGTGTAATATATGGACGTGTGCTATATATGTAGTAGATATCTCCATGGGAGAACCAGAGTCTGCCTGCCTGATAAAGTCTTAATGATTCTGGTTTTTAAAGAAACTGTTGGGAAATGTTCGCATGTAGTATATAAATATTGTTGAAGAATAAAAAATCTGTAACATATTTGTTGTGATTTTATCTTCTCATTGAATTAACTCGATTCTTATCAACATGTAAGAGACCGATTATGTAACATTGTTAAAGAATAAAGAGTAATTCAACAGTAACTTGATGTTCTGGTTTCTCAAAATTAAACGCGAATTCAGGTCGGGTCCCAGTGGCAGAATAATTTAATTCCAAGTCCCCATGCATACATTGTTAGAGAACGATAGTCGTTGTGTTCATATCTAATTGAATTAAAAATTTATAAATTAATAGTAAATAAAAAATTAAAAAAAAATAATTTTAAGTATTTATTAACAACCTATCATTTTTTTTATTTTCATTAATTAGATGATTTCTCCGTATAATGACGTGATTGTTCTATATAAAATTCTTTTACATTATTAATATTAGTAAATTTCGTTGTTAATATATGAGTAAATATTAAGTAAAATAGTTCCACTATATTATTATATTGACATAATATTCATCTAATTAATAGAAAGAGAGAAATTTACGAATTTTATTTATATATTTTTCTTACTTATTTTTCTTATTTATAAAATTTTATTTCTTTATTAATTAAATAATCTCACCATATTAATATAATAATATAATAAAATTATTTTAATTAATAATAATCAATTCTGAAAAGATTTTCCTATGGAAATACCTTACTATTTGGCAAATGGCTGATTTTCATTAATTATTAATAAAAAAAAATTGTATTGAATATTCTTAGATGCACATGTTGTTGACGCATTCATGTTGACGTCGTCGTGGAAATCAAATGGCGTCGTCATTTTCAATATTGGAATGGAAGCAAGCTTTAGTCTGTTCAGTTCAGAGAAAAAACATAGATAGATACATGAACAAATTTCTACCCTTTGATTAGGAGAAGTCTTATTCAGTGGAAAAAAAGATAAACTGTAGAATTTTACTACCCAATTACTGTAAAGGAACATTATAAATGGTCCCAAGTCGAAGAGATATTCCGCATCTTAGCATAGTAATTAAATTGGAGAGGTCAATATCTCCAAATACTTGTACCAGTAAAACGATTGATGCAACAGCAATCAAGTAAAGTCATTTATTGAGCGTGTTGTGAGGTGTCTTCCTACTAATACATGGCTCAAATATTCAAACCAAGTCTTCCTACTAGTACATGGCCCACTATTCAAACCAAGTCTTCGAACTAATACGTGGCTATACTCTTGTTCACACCAAGACAGCGAAACCCAAATGATAAAATTCAAAGGTCACAACAATTTGCTAGTATTTTTGTCTGATACACAGTCATTTCATCGAGTATCTTCTCAATTAATATTTTGTCTGATACACAGTCATTTCATCGAGTATCTTCTCAAGATTTGTTAATTTAACTTGCTCAACTCTAACGTATAAATTCAGTTGCCAATTTAATTTGCTCAACCCTAACATATAAATTCAGTTGTTAATTTAATTTGCTCAACTCTAACGTCTAAATTCAGCTGCTAATTTAACTTGCTTAACTTTAACATTTAAGTTCACATTAGGGCATAATTCTACAAAAACGATTTAGTTGATTAAATTGAGTGAGACCTTGTTTTCGTAGGAGACTATTGTTATCGTAGAAGAACATCCTCTAGCACAAAATTAATGAAAGGTTAGAGTCGTTCTCGTGATGAGATCAAGGCAGGTCGAAATCAATTAACATGTGAGTCTTGAAAAGTCGACCCTTGAAGAGCCTCATTCTTAGTGTCGCACGAGTAATTTCGTAAGGGCAAACATGATCCTGTGATAAATGATATCAAAACAGGATGAAACGTTTCAATCAATCTTGTTGACTCTTGAGAGAGTAAACATCAGAACGGCAAGTCAAAGAGCGCTGGCTTAGTTGAGCGAGATAATGCGAGGTGGTATACACCAAATGCTATTATCACAATGCTCGCACCAAGGGTGATGTCTTCACAGTTAAAATATCTTTCTCGAGAGAAAGATGAGCGACGAAGTGGTCAAAGTATAACGGTCGATTAACACCTCATCCTTGCCAAACGTTATTATTGTAGTTAAATAGTAGACAAATTAGAACCACATTGGTGATAACTGATTGGGTGGAGTGCCTAGAAGATTGCCAAATGTATAAGGGCGGGCATGATTTTTCTAGTAGGGGTGGTTTGTTACACCCCAAGTTTCAACCATACTAGCTGAAACGGGAAGGTGATATGCAACTCTTGTCTCGTGTGTTTTAGCGTGATGGGAATTTGGCCATCCTCGAGTACAAAATTGGTTGAGGGTTAGAATTATCCTCTTGATGAGATCAAGGCAGGTTGAAACTAGTTAGTAGGCAAATTTTGAAAGGTCAACTCTCAAAAAGTCTCAATCGCGGGTGCCACACGGGTAGTTTCACAAGGACAAACATGACCCTGTGACAACTACCATCACCATCTGTAAAATATTCTGCTTTTTATAGTCGGCAAGTTCAGGAACATTTCTCCTTAGTGCTTTTATTATTATTTTTCATAGATAAATAGATATTCCTGCAAATTGCAATTATGTATTCCTTTACCGGACCAAGCTCCATTAAATTTTAGATGCTCTCTACAACTAAACTACACACAGTGATTGACAGACATATATTAACATGAAGAAGAACTACTTCTACAAACAGAGAAAAGGAAGAGTATTAATGACTATACCAACACTAAAATATAATACATATAACTAAATCTGCAATAGGTTTTGACTCTTGATTACTTTTGCAAAATCCCCAAATTCCAGTTACCAATAGTTAGTATTTCTCTCAGCACTCGCACAAGAAAAACTTGGAAATAACGGCAATTAACAATTGCAAGAAATGGGGCAATAACTTATACTACCACAAGAATGAATCAATCAAGAAGAGTTTAACTCTGATAACATTCAATTTTTTATTTTACAAAATTAAGAGAACTTGGTAGCATCAACTCATTTGTTTCTAAAGCCAACATGATCATGTTGGCAAGGACTACAATATCCTTCATCATTTTCCAATTTGTTTATAGTATTATAGATTATAGAGGGAGTCATTCACCATTCTGTATAAATAGCATTGCATACATATAAAAGATGATGTAATATTAGTCTACCGATAAAATCTAGCTTGCATTTATATACAAAATTAAATTTTAAAAAAAGGTACAATTTTTCTTACATGCAACTTGATAGGACTTAATAACATAACGAGTAATAGTCTATATTTTATGTGCACAGTATAATTTCTGTGTACTTTACTAACCAAATTCACACAAGTTTATTTCAATTAACATGGAAACTAACATTAAACAACTTATCAAAAATCTGCTACTGAGCAAGCATTACCATCCTAACTGAAACCACCAACACTGTTTATTTGTCCAAGAACATGATAAGCGTATGATAGCATTGTCTGTTTATACCGATAATTCTAAAAACTTTATAGGTAGATTTTATTATTCTATGTATTCTTTTGAGCATCTCAGATCCCCCAGAACTACCATCTAAACTGCAACCACTTACAACTCCACTTTTTGATACTGCTCATCCTTACTGAATACATTATTGCATAGTGCTACGGTCCCTTCTATTCCTCCTTCCTTACTAGTATCACTATAGAATGACTTAAACCATCTACCAAGATTTAATATACTCATCCAAGCATTTAAACACATTTCACTAACTCAAACCAAGTCTTTCTTCTAATATGTGGCTATACTAGTGTTCAAACCAAGACAACAAAACCCAAATAATAAAATTCAAAGGTCACAACAATTTACTAGTATATTTGTCCGATATACAGTGCAACTCGCATTTCATCAAGTATTTTCTCAAGATTTGTCCTGATTCAGTTGATAATTTAACTTGCTCAACTATAACATCTAAATTCACATTAGGGCATAATTCCACATAAACGATTTAGTTGGTTAAATTAAGTGAGACCTCATTTTCATAGAAGACTATTTTTATTGTAGGAGAGCATCCTCTAGCACAAAATTAGTTAAAGGTTAGAGTCATCCTCATAATGAGATCAAGGCGGGTTGAAATCAATTAACATGCGAGTTTTGAAAAGCTGACCCTCGAAGAACCTCATTCTTGGATGTCGCATGGGTAATATCTTTGGGGTAAACATGATCCTATAATAAATGATATTAGAATGAGATGATATATTTCACATATTCTTGTCGACTCCTAGAAGAGTAAACACCAGTACGGCAAATCAAAGAGCGCCCACTCAGTTGAGCGAGGTAATGCAAGGTAATATACACCAAACGTTATCACCATAATGCTCGCACCAAGGGTGGTATCTTCGTAATTAAAAGATCTTTCACAAGAGAAAGACGAGCGACAGAGTGTCAAAGTATAGTGAGTCAATTAACACCTCATCCTTGCTAAACGCTATTATTGTGGTTAAATAGTAAACAAGTTAGAACCACATTGATGATAACTAATTGGGTGGAGTTCCAAGATGGCTGCCAAATGCATAAGGGCGTGCATGATTTTTTTGGTAGGGGTGGCTTGTTACACCCCAAGTTTCAACCATGTTAATTGAAGTGGGAAGGTAGTGTGCGACTCTTGTCTCATGTGTTTTAGTGCATGATGGGGATTTAGTCATCCCTCATCATAAAATTAGTAAAGGGCTAGAATAGTCCTCTTGATAGATTAAAACTAGTTAATATACAAATTTTGAAAGGTCGATTCTCTAAGAGTCTCATTCGTTGGTATCGCACGAGTAGTTTCATAAGGGCAAATATGACACCATGACAACTACCATCACCATCTGTAAAATATTCTGCTTTTTATGGTCAGCAAGTTCAGGAACATTTCTACTTCCTGCTTTTTTTTTATTATTTTTCATAGATAGATAAATACAACTTGCAAATTCCAATTATGAATTCCTTTACCGAACCAAGCTCTGTTAAATTTTGGATATTCTATACAACTAAACTACACATAGCGATTGACAGATATATATTAACATGAAGAAAAACTACATCTACACACACAGAAAATAAAGAGTATCAATGATTATACCAACACTATAACATAATACATATAACTAAATCTGCAACAGGTTTTGACTTCTGATTAGATTTGGAAAATCCCCAAATTCTAGTCACCAACAGTTAGTATTTCTCTCAGCACTCCCATAAGAAAAACTTGGAAATAACAACAATCAGCAACAGTAAGAAATGGGATAATAACTTAAACTACCACAAGATTGAATGAATTAAGAACAGTTTAACTCTGATACAATTTAATTTTTTTTATAAAAAATTAAGAGAACTTGGTAGCATCAACTTGTCTGCTTCTAAAGCCAACATGATCAATTTGGCAAGGACTAAAATATCCTTCATCATTTTCCAATTTGCTCATAGTATCATAGATTATAGAGGGAGTTATTAACTATTCTGTATAAATAGCCTTGCATACATATAAAAGATGATGTAATATTGGTTTACTGGTAAAATCTAGCTTATATTTATATACAGAATTAAATTTTAAAAAAAAAGGTACAATTTTTCTTACATACAACTTGATGGGACTCAATTACATAATAAGTAATAGTCTACATTTTATGTGCACAGTACAATTTCTGTGTATTTTGCTAACCAGATTCACACAAGTTTATTTCAATTAACATGGAAACTAGCATTAAACAACTTATCAAAGATCTGCTGCTGAGCCAACCAGCATTTCCATCCTAACTAAAACCACCAACACTATTTATTTGTCCAAGAACATGATAAGTGTATTGTTAAGAATTTCGCCCAAAAATCAACCTACAAAGCTTCCTATTGTTTAGAACAAAGATTAATGTAACACAAATGCAATGAAAACTCAATTTACGTAGTTCGACAGTGTGCCTACATCTACAAGACCAACGCTCACCAAGCATCTTTATTAACAATGATCAAGATTACAGTCAAACAGAAAAGACCACCAGTTTCTAACAAGTATAAGAACTATAAATTTGATAAACTAGAATTCTCAATTTTCGTCTCTGAAGTTGTCCTCAAGAGTTGGTATTTATGCTCTGTTTTTGGCTTTGAAATTGAAAACCAACTGCCTTGAATAGCACCTAACCAATTAAACAAATTCTTTCCACGTCAATTAAAATTGCTAAATGTACCCACAAGAATTGTTGAGAACAAGCCACGATATTCTCCACCTTGCTCGATAGAATGCTTCCTGGTTTCTCTGCTTTCTTTTCTTCTTTGCTGAGCTGATCCTCCAATCACTTGACACTAGTTACCAATACATGTTGAATTCAAGCAAAACTTGAACTTAGCATTTGACACCACTTTATTAAACATGTCAGATTAGTTAGCATCAATGTGAACATTCTCTAGTTTTCCCAATCCCCTGGCAATTTCATCCCTCACAAAGTAATGTCTCACATTTATATTTTTTGACCTTTCATGGGATACCTGGTTTTTGGTGAGATGAATTGTACTTTGATTATCACAATGCAATATCACAGCCTCTTCGTGTGAACACAACTTATTTACAATACCTTTTAACCAAAAGGCTTCTTTTACTGCTTCTGTAATGGCAAGAAACTCAGCTTCAGCGGATGACAAAGCAACAACTGATTAAAGATTTGATTTCTAACTAACCAAATATCCATTCAAGTTGAAGAGATAGCTTGTAGTTGATCTTCTTTTATCCAATTCTCCTGCAAAGTCAGAATCAACACATCCAACTACAAGTTGCTGATGATTTCCAGGTTTGCCATATACTAAACCATAGTTATAAGTGCCTTTTAAGTATCTAATGATCCATATCATAGCCCTCCAATGTTCCCTTCCAGGATTAGATATAAACCTGCTCGCAACACTTACTGCAAAAGCAATATCTGGCCTGGTGCATACCATTGCATACATCAGATATCCAACAGCTTGTGTATAAGGGACATTGACCATATCAGCTTTGTCTTCAGTAGAATCAGGTGACTGAAGTGCTGATAACTTGAAATGTGCACCTAGAGGAGTTTGAACCTGTTTAGCTTCATTCATTTCAAATATATTAAGCACCTTTTTAATGTACCTTTTTTGTTTTAAGAGAAGCATTTCATTCTATCTATCCTTTTAGATTTCTATCCCCAAAATTCTGCTTGCAATGTCTAAGTTCTTTATCTCAAATTCACTGTTGAGTAACTCATTTAACCTTTCGATTTCATCTTTTTTTTTACATGCTATCAGCATGTCATCAACATATAAGAGCATATAAATGGTTTATCCTTGATTTGAGTCTTGATAGTATGCACAACTATTATAAAGACTCCTCATAAAACCATAGCTTATGATGAATTGATCAAATCTTTTATACCACTGCTTAGGAGATTGCTTCAAGTCATACAAAGACTTTTTTAGCAAACAAACATAATCTTCTTTACCTGAACTAACAAATCCCTCATGTTGCTGCATCAATATAGTTTTCTCAAGTTCTCCATGCAAGAAGGTCGTTTTGATATCCATTTAACCAAGTTCCAAATTAAGGACAACAATCATTGCCAACATAATTCTTATGGAACTATGCTTCACTACAGGTGAGAAAATCTCATTGTAATTTACACCTTCCTTTTGTGTAAAGCCCTTGGCAACTAATCTTGCTTTATACCTTAGTAACTCATCAACTAAATTTTCTTCTTTGGTCTTGAATATCTACTTACAACTCACCACTCTCTTGTTTTCAGGCCTTGGAAACAAGATCCAAGTTTGGTACTTCATTAAGGAATCCATTTTTTCCTTCATCACATTTTGCCATAATGTCCTTTCTTTATAATTCATAGCTTCACTGAAGGTTCTCGAATCATCTTCCAATATTGACTCACCTATTGTGAAGGCAAATCTGCTTAATGGTTTGATGACCCTTCTTTGTTTATCCTTTACAAGAATGTAATCTTGTAAGTTACTCAACTGTTGTTATGGTGAATTTATTGGAGAAACAGAAGTCACTTCTTCTTGGTTGTATTTTTTTTGTAGGTTTGTTATTTGCTCCACCTCAAACCTAACCACTTCTTTCTCACTTGTCTTTGTTTCTAATTCAATGTTATTCTTGAAGAATATTTGTTCATTGAAGACAACATCTCTGGAATGATGCACTTGGCTGGTTTACCATTAGGACACCAAATTTCTTTATCCCTTGACACCATTTGGATAACCTACAAAGAACCCTTTTACTGCCTTAGGTGCCAATGTTTCTTACTTCACATGACCATAGGCTGGACATCCAAAAATTCTTAAGTCTTCATACTTAGTTGGAACACCCTTCCACATTTCTTTTAGAGTCTTTGATCCAATGGCAGTGAAGGGACTTCTTTTAACTAGATAACAAGCAGTTGTTACTACTTCTGCTCATAAACACTTAGGAAGTTTTGAATTGACAAACATGCATCTAACTTTATCAATTAAAGTTATATTCATTCTTTCAACTAAGTCATTCTGTTGTAGAGTGTTTACACAGTTTTATGCCTTGCAATGCAATTCCTTCTACAGTATTCATTAAAGACCTTCTTGTAAAATTCTAAACCATTGTCTATCTTTAATCTTTTCACCTTCTTTCCAGTTTGATTTTCAACCAAAACCTTTCATTCCTTGAACTTGTCAAAAGCTTGGTCTTTGGTATTTAAGATATAAACCCAAACTTTCCTTGAAAAGTCATTTATTAATGATAAGAAATACTTGCCTTGACTTAGAGAAGGTACTTGTGCAAGACCCCAGAGATCAAAATAAATGTAGTCAAGAATACATTTAGTTCTATGCATAGCCTTGGTGAATTTAACTCTGCATGCTTTGTCGAAAATACAATTCTCACAGAATTCAAGTTCCCCAATTTTTGCATTCCCTAACAGCCCTTATCTACTTAGTTCCCTTATTCCCTTTTCACTCATGTGTCCAAGTCTCAAGTGCCACAACTTGGTCTCATCATTTTCTGAATTAACTGAAATGGCAACAGTACCATTAATTGAAGTTCCCAGTAAATATATAGACCATTTTGCCTAATACCTTTCATTACCACTGATGACCTTTTTAAGACCTTCAAAATTCCCTTTTCAGCTCTAAAACTACATGTAACATTCAAAATTCAGGAATGTTATCGACAGGTGATAGAATCAGATTACGTTTCCAAGCCTTACACAACCTGTCTATTTTTTTATATTTACAATACTTCACATGTATGTCTATAAATATCAATATTCGTATATAATACAAAAGGGTATCAAGCGTACTCACAACATAAATACACTTCTTTAGTTTTACAAACTCTGATACATCAGATTACGTTTATACTTAATTAATCAAGTACAACTCTAATTAAACACCTTAGATACTATACACATGATGGACCATGACACCCTAGTGACTGCAGTGCGTATCCCCTCTTTCGTACATGTCTTCCAAGTCTAAAATGTTCCACTAGGGATCTAGACCTACAAAACCTAAAGAGTAGGGGGTGAGTCTTGGAATACTTAGTGAGTGGATGCTAAAGGCAAACATCAATATATATACAAATATCTTTACCTTATCATCACCTGCATAATCATATGAAATATACGTAGGTATAATAGTTCCTTACAATTGAAGAGAAATGTTCTTCAATGTCTCAAACACAACAATCAATATATAACAGTTCCATACATTTGAAGGAAAACATTCTTTGTAGTCGCATACAACAATTATTACACATCATTCACAGTATACCAGTGTTTAAGGGCGTTACATATTGCCGTCTCCTTAAACACCAAATGAATACCAATGATTAGGGGGGTTATGTATCACCATCCCCCTAATACACGAAAATAACTTACAAGTACCCTTGGGGCGTTACGTATCACCTTCCCCCTGTTCTCAAATCTCAACCATAGTACACACAACAATTTCACAAACTCAAGATATTCAATTCGTTTCATTTCATATCACAACACAATATCCAAAAACAATAACCAACTGTTTTCATTTATAGCCATTCTCAGTCATATAACACAATTATTCTTTCTAACATCAAATTACAACATATCAAGATAATTTTATGCAATCATTTCAACTCATATTGAAAGCATATTAATCAGTTATATTCGTTTTCAGTATTGATTTAATATGTATTCTTAGTGTTAAGTTCATATGCATTTTCAATGTTATTCTCGTATAAACACATGCATATGTATATATATATATATATATACACACAAACAAACACCCACTTACTCAACCATCTATTTCAATATTTCTTTCTCGCATGTCCTTACTTAAATCACAATCCGTAAATTCACCTTAGTCCAACACATAATTAACAATCCTTGATAACATTCTTACTATTTTTAATATCCAATTTTAGATATTACAACCCAAATTCACAATTCTTAGGCACAATGTATCTTAAAAAATTTACAACATTAAAATAAATAAATATTTTCATAATCCTTGTTTATAATCTTGAACACAAAAAGAAGTCATAAATTATAATAATTTACTCTCAATCATAATCATCATGTCAAGGCTCAAATTTTACTTTTTACTAATTCTGCATAACATACATTTTAGTCATAACATATTATCCTTTCCTTTTAACCCATAATTCGGTAATTTCACAAATCACATATTTTTGTACATTCAAAAGCTCACTTAAATCACAAATATTTATAATTTGAGCATTAAGTTAAAACCACGATATAGTAAAATAAAACATCCACTATATTAAATTTATAACCACCATATGTAACTAAATGCCAACATCCCAAGGCTATTTCCATATTTAAAACTATATACATATAATACTATAGCAATCCAAACTTTATAATCAATAAGCACTCCCAATCATTTTCACCCAAACTTGGCCTAACAAAAATCACAACTTGTCCGATTTTCGCTGAGATTTAAACTCAACTCAATAACCTCATTATTCGTATCAAATCTAAAGGGGTTCCTTAAAACCAATAAATGTAAATCTAAAATTGTTGTAAAACAAGGTTAATCTACTCACCTATTGGAACTCAACCAAGTCGTACTTAAGCGCGTCGCTGGTGCTCCGATCAGCAATCTACAAAACACGACTTATATTAAATTTCATAATCATCTTTAGATAAATAAATAAATAAATTCATGTGCACTCTACCACACTTTACGGATTTGAATTTCGGATTCAATTACTCAAGTTATGCATTCTTAAATAACATTTCTGCACAACGAGTGAATTTAAACTCGTACTATGCTAAATCGATAATATATTCCAGCCTAAGTTTCTGATGATAACTTTATTATGTGTCTAATTTCTATTGCTTCTTGCGGATTCACATTCTGAGTCCAATCGCCTAAGTTATAACTGTTTTTCACCACCATGCTCAGTGTAGTTGGCTATGAATTACCGATAGGGTGGCTCGGTTCAAATAATAAACTGTACTGACTTACTAAACATCTTGAACTAATTTTTGGCTATGTTGTGCCCCTATGTGTCTAGTTTCTAGAACATTTTACGGTTTATAAATTTGAGGTCGATAACTCAAGCAATCCCCATTTTATTGGACCCTATGCAGAAATTACTACAGCCGACTCTTACATGTTTCGCTCGCACTCTCCCCCATTTGGTACTCCGTTATTGTACGCTACCCCAAATATGTCTTATAACACTTTAATTTAATATATTTATCAACTTAGAACACTGACCATATGAACACATAGTTGTGACTCACCGGTGTCGCAAATTTATGTTCTGATTTTTCGGCGACACAAAACCTACACCCTTAACGCTTCTCAAATCCATTCATTATAAGTTTCATTAACTCCATTCATTATAAGTTTCATTAACTCCATTCATAACCAATTCATATTCCTCACCACACACACTGCCATAAACTAAATTTGTTCATGTCTAACTATTTGGGTAACAATAATTCATACAACACCTAACAATTTACACACAATTAACACTGACATAAACTCAATTTACCATTACAATAACAAATCAACACAACACCTTAGCTTGGCTTGCTGGAATGACCTTTCCCCTTCTGTTTTAGTTTACTTCTTCTTAGCCCAAACCTGTTTCTTCCCTTCTTCTCCTGTCTCCGAACAGATCCCACCTGATTCTTTCAATTTTCAGCCATTTCTTCCTCTCACATCTTGATTTTGCATCACCCAGCTATCTCTCTCTCTTCCTCTTTTCAATTCAGTCAAATATTCACTCTTTCTCTCTTGTCTCAGCCCACTCCTCTTTGCTCATCAAATTTTGAATAATACCTCCACTTTTTCGGCCACCATAACCTTATTTTCTTTCAATTTTTAACCTTCACTCAATTTCCAATAGCCTTGCTCTCTCTCTCCCTTCTCCTTACTTCAATTTAACCAAAATCCATTTCAATTGGCCAATTTTCTTCACCCATGCAAGAACTCCCTTGCTGATTCTTGGTTAATCACCCTTTCTAATCCTTGTTTTCATTTGCCATTTAGTTAATTTGCATTTGAAGAATGAATACAACCTGTAAAGGTAAAGACTTTTTAAAGCCAATGGGTTATGTTTAGGTATATATACATGTACAGTACAAAACTTGACTTTCATTTTGTCTTAATTTAACTTAAGGTAAATGGGTATTTAAGGCAAATGGGTATTTAAAGCAAATGATTATATTTATATGTATATATGTATTATGTAAAGAACATTTTATTTTCTACTTAAATGTGCATTTGTATTATACTTAAATTTGCATTTCAATCAGTCCTAGCCCAATTGCCATTTAATTAATTTAAAATCCTAAACAAAATAAAATTAATTTTATTTAGCAATTTGTATTATACTTAAATTTGCATTTTAATCAATCCTAGCCCAATTGCCATTTAATTAACTTAAAATCATAAATAAAATAAAATTAATTTTATTTAGCAAATATTTCGTGTAAATGTTATTTTCATGTAAACGTTATTGTCGCTTTTGAAATTATTTATTTAGTATGTTCAGAAAAAAAAAATTATCCTTGTCGCTTTTATAAAATTTCAGTCGTCACACTGTAGCCTTGGTTATCAAGCATTCCTAAAGAAACTAAGTTTCTTTTGAGATCAGATACATGTCTAACATGTTGTAGAATTCTTGTTATTCTATCATGCATTTTAATCCTAACACTTCCTATCCCAACTACTGAACAAGCCATGTTATTCCCCATTAACACCTTCCCTCTATTTATTTCTTAATAAGTACAAAAGTAGTTCTTGTAAGGGCACATATGAAAGGAGCAACTAGAGTCTAATACCCATTGACCTTCAAGATTTTTGTCTGTGACAATGAGAAGATTATCACTTTTGTATCCTTCATCTGATGAGTTTGAATTGGATGATATACCTGGTGCAATGATAGTGTTTCCTTGCCTTTCTTGAGTGTTCTTTTCTTTGTTCTTCCTCTCAAGGCAATCCCTCTTGAACTGCCCTTCTTCGTTGCACTGAAAACACATTCTTTTATTATATCTAGACTTAGATCTTCTGTCATTGGTTTTGTTTACATCTTTTTTTTCTGTTCTACCTCTTGCCGTAAATCTTTCACCATTGTTTGACTCCTTAGATTCTGTCTTCTACAATTGCTTTATGTTCAAAGTTGATTTCACATCTTCCATTGATAAAAATTCCCTTCCAAATAAAAGTGTATCAACAAGGTGCTCATAAGAAGTAGGTAATGATTTGAGAAGCATCAGTGCCTAGTCTTCATCTTCAACCTTGATATCTATATTTTCAAAATCTAAAATGATCTTGTTAAAGTTATCAAGTGTTCTTGCATTGAAGTTTTCAATTGCATAGAGAAATTATACACTTGTTTCTTTTTGTACAACCTATTGGCAAGTGATCTTATTATGAACAAGCTCTCAAGCATGAGCAATAAAGAAGTTGTAGTATTATGCTTTGCCATTTCTCGTAAGACCCCATCTCCCAAACATAAAACTATGACACTATGTACCCTTTTTAACATATCATTTTTCTCCTTATCAATAAGAGTTTGAGGAAGATTTTTCTCATCTTTCAGTGCATCTTCGAGTCCCTGATGAACAAGTAGAGCCCTCATCTTTATCCTCCAAAGATTGAAATCAATTTCAAATGTTTACTTCCCTATATCAAATTTTGTAGAAGTCATGATTTCTTGAAGATACCCTACCAAGCTATGATACCAATTGTTAAGAATTTCGCCCAAAAATCAACCTACAAAGCTTCCTATTGTTTGAAATAAAGATTAACGTAACACAAATGTAAAGAATCAAATCAACTAAAACATAAAATAAAAATAAAAATAAAAAAAAAACTCAATTTACGTGGTTCGGCAATGTGCCTATATCTAAAGGACTAACACTCAACAAGTAGCTTTATTAACAAGAATCAAGATTACAATCAAACAGAAAAGACCATCAGCTTTTTAACAAGTACAAGAACTTTAAATTTGATGAATTAGAACTCTCAATTTTTGTCCCTAAAGTCAGCCTCAAGAGCTGGCAATTATGCTCTATTTTTTGCTTTGAAGTGAAAACCAATTGCCTTCAATAACAACTAACCAACTAAACAAATTCTTGCCATGTCAATTAAAATTACTAAGTAGACCCATAATCATTGCTGAGAACAACCCACAACATGTATGATAGTATTGTCTGTCTACTCCAGTAATCCTATAAACTTCATGGGCCAGATTTTATTATCCTATGTATTCTTCTGAGCATCTCAGATCCTCCAGAACTGCCACCTGAACTGCAGCCACTTACAACTCCACTTTCTGATACTGCTCATCCTCACTGAATACATTATTGCATAGTGCTGTGG
>JAXCLQ010066509.1:6699-15072 GCA_035584115.1 Cedrela odorata | reverse complement strand
ATGAAAACAACAACATTACAACTATAAATCCAATCTACAAGATCTGGAAAAAACAAGATCAACAGCTCATGGCATGGTTGCTTTCTACACTTAGTGAGCCTATGTTGGCAACTGTGGTGGGGTGCTCCTCATCTGCAGAATTATGGGAAGCACTAACCAAAGTTTTTACTGCAAAATCTATGGCAAAGATTGTCAATCTGCGCAGCCTTATCTCCTCCACAAAGAAGGAAAATATGAGCATGACACAGTACTACATGAAGATCAAAGGAATGGTCGATGCACTTAGAGCTGCTGGAGACTTCATCAATGACAGAGATCTGATTCTTTATTTACTTGGTGGCCTAGGTAGGGATTATGATTCAGTCATAGTTAACATATCCTCTAGATCTGAAACTCCTGCACTGGAAGAGGTATACTCTATACTTCTCAGTCAAGAGAATAGGTTGGAGGCCTGGAACCCAGGAAGTCAGAGCAGAGGAGCAACATACAACAGAGGCAGAGGCAGAAACTTAGGTGGAAGAAGCAGATCCCCTAAACCAACCTGCCAAATTTGTTTGAAGATAGGTCATGCTGCTGCTGAGTGTTGGCACAGATTCAACAAAGATTACTCACCCCAGCAAGCTAAACAGGATACGAAAGGAGCATACATCACCATACCTGAGGGAAATGCTAATCCAGCATGGTATGTAGATTCGGGTGCTACCAATCATGTTACAAATTCCTTGAAGAACTTGCAAATCAGCCAAGAATACAAGGGAGGTGAGCAGATCTCAGTAGGTAATGGTGAGTGTCTACCTATTTCACACATAGGACACACAAACATATCCACACAATCCACACCTGATTTTTTAAAGTTGAATAAAATCCTTTATGTTCCAAAAATGACCAAAAATCTTCTTAGTGTTTCTCAAATTTTGAATGATAATGATGCCTTAATCATCTTCCACAAAAACTCTTGTGTTGTGAAGGACCTGAAGAAGGGGAATGTTCTGCTTCGAGGAGTGGCTAAGCAAGGCTTGTACCAGCTGTTGAAGTGTCCAATGTTGAGTTCACCATCATCCTTTTCTGTCAAGTTAAATTCCTTGTCAAAACCTTTATGTTTTAGCTCAGTGTCTGTCAAACTAGGATCAAAATCTGCTCAGTCATCAAAAGATTCAATGACTCAAAGGGCCCTAGACTTATGGCACAAAAGGCTAGGTCACCCTAATTTAAGAGTCATCAAGAATTTAGTTTCCAATTGTATTGACTCTAAAGAGATCAATGAAAACACTTCAACAGCAGCTTCATTAACTTTCTGTTCTGCCTGCAAGTTTGGTAAAATGCATAAAGAACCTTACAAAACCACAATCACTAAATCAAAGAAACCTCTTGAACTCATACACACTGATCTATGGGGTCCAGCACCTGTGTTTTCAATCAATGGATATAGGTTCTACATAGCCTTTGTGGATGACTATACAAGGTTTACATGGATATATCCACTTGTTTACAAATCTGATGCTATCACAACTTTTAAGCACTTTAAAAGTCTTGTGGAAAAGTCTTTTGAACTGAAAATAAAGTCACTTCAATGTGACATGGGGGGTGAATTCAAAGCATTTGAACACTTCCTAGTTGAACATGGAATTGCCCTTAGATATACATGTCCTTACACACACAACCAAAATGGAAAGGATGAAAGAAAGCATAGACACCTTGTTGAAACAGGATTAACTCTCCTTACTCAGGCAAGCATGCCTTTAAAATACTAGTGGGGAGCCTTCTATGCATCCATTTATCTAATAAATAGATTGCCAACACCTGTGTTATCATACAAGTCCCCTTTTGAACTCTTATTTGGCCAAAAACCAGATATCAAACTCTTAAAGGTTTTCGGTTGTGAGTGCTACCCCTTCTTAAGACCATATAACAAGCATAAATTTCAATTTCACACATCAAAATGTGTTTTCATAGGATATAGCAGTCAACATAAGGGGTATCTTTGCTTACATCCCTCCAAAAGAATCTACATTGCAAGAAATGTAGTCTTCAATGAAGATAATTTTCCTTTCTCAGATGATCCCAACTTCATTCCTTATATTTCCAAAACAACCAATGTTTTCCAAGGGTCTCAGCAGTCTCCTTATACAATTTCAAATTGGTTCATCAGTGAACTCAACAGCAACACTTTAACAGATGGAAGTCATGTCCCAGATACTCAAGATGCAGATCTTTTCTCTTCCTCACACAACAGCCCTGAAAGAAATCAATTCCCTCAGCCCTCACTCTGCACTCCATCTTCAGATACAGACACCTCAAATACAATCCATCAAAACAGAAACCCATACCAACAACAAGATACTCACACATATGATCTCCAACAACATGGTCATCCAATGGTCACAAGAAGCAAAGCAGGGATATTCAAACCGAAATATTACCTTGCTGAATCATCTGGAAAGACATATGCTATAGTTCCAGAAAATGAAGAAGAAGCACTAAGAAGTCAGAAGTGGAAGACTGCTATGGAACAAGAACTGGATGCGTTGGACAAGAACAAAACCTGGGAGCTTACATGTCAAAAACCAGGGATGAAAGTAGTTGGGAGTAGATGGATCTTCAAGGTGAAACAAAATGCAGATAGAAGCATTTATAAGTATAAAGCAAGACTGGTAGCTAAGGGTTATTTGCAGACACCAGGTATAGATTTTTCAGAGACTTTCAGCCCTGTTGTGAAGTCTGCAACTATCAAAATTGTCTTGAGCTTGGCAGTACATTTCGACTGGAGACTAAGGCAAGTGGACATTAACAATGCCTTTTTGAATGGTGAACTTCATGAAGATGTTTACATGAGGCAACCACCAGGTTTTGAAGATCCAAAGAAGCCGAACCATGTTTGTAAACTGAAGAAAGCTCTCTATGGGCTAAAACAAGCTCCAAGAGCTTGGTTCAACAAACTAAAGACAGCATTGAGAGACTGGAAGTTCATAGACTCAAAATCAGACAATTCACTGTTCTATAAAGCTTGTGGGAAGGACATTACATTGATACTAATCTATGTGGATGATATTATTGTAACTGGAAGCAATGGTGAACACATTGAAGACTTGATCAACAAACTCAGCAAAACCTTTGCTCTGAAAGACTTAGGTGAGTTGAGTTACTTTCTCGGTTTTGAAATCACAAGAAGGCATGACACTTTAACTATGAGCCAGTCAAAGTACATTGTTGACCTACTGGTGAAGACAAATATGTTGGAGTGCAAAGGTGTCACCACTCCAATGACAACATGCACTAAGCTGAGCAAACTTGGTGGCAAACCATTGCAAGACAAAACCTTCTACAGATCAATAATTGGTTCTTTGCAATATGCCACTCTTTCCAGACCAGACATTACTTTTGCAGTGAATAAATTAAGTCAATACATGAATGAGCCTACTGATGCACACTGGAATGCCTGCAAAAGAGTGCTAAGGTACTTGAAACACACCTGGAACTATGGTCTTGTGTTTAAGAAAACAAATGACTTGAATCTTGTAGGCTTCTCAGATGCTGATTGGGCATCAAATCAAGATGACAGAAGGTCTACAACTGGATACAATGTGTTTTGGGGAGGAAATCTAATTGCTTGGAGCTCGATGAAGCAGCAGGTAGTGTCAAGATCAAGTGCTGAAGCATAGTATAGAGCACTAGCCCATGTTAGTGCTGAACTGAGCTGGATTAGGTCACTTCTCACAGAGATTAAAGTTGAACTCACAGCTCCCTCAACAATTTGGTGTGATAATCTCAGTGCAGCAGCCTTAGCAACAAATCCTGTGTACCATGCCAGGACAAAGCATATAGAAATTGACATTCATTTTGTAAGGGACAAAGTCTCAAACAAGGAATTAAACATACAATTTGTACCCACTGAAGATCAAATGGCTGATGTATTCACAAAGCCACTTAGTGTCCAGAAATTTGAAAAATTCAGAAGCAAACTCAATCTTGCAGAAGATCGGCTGAGTTTGAAGGGGAAAGTTAAAGAAAAGGCAGCATTCATTGGACCATATGAAGTAAGATCAAGTGTGCCAAGGACAAGCTCAAGGGTCTCAGAATACGACAACAGAGGTGGTTATGCCAAGTCACCATAGTACAGCAGGCCTTACAGCAGCCAAAAGGACCAGCAGCAGCATCTTTTCTGTTTTACCTTTTTCAGAGTCTTTATATATATATATTATCATCCTTTTCCTTTGTATAGCATGATACACATATTTTAGCTTGATTCCTCTGTAATACTTTTCTTACAATCAATACAAGATCATTGATCCACTCTCTGTTTGTTCATCACAAAAACACTGAATTTCAACTTTCATCATCTTCTACAACAATTTGTTTGTCTTAATAGATGAAAATATCAAGTGTCAAGTTACTTTCAGCGTTGCGAAAATTTAAGATTGCTTCAAAGGCAAGGCAATTGCCCCACATTCATTGGTTTATGCAGAAAATAATGTGGAGGATTTTGGCGGTTTTAGGCCACCTGTTTAATATGCAATTAATATGCAGAGATAATATATGTGATGAAATTGTTATGGCTTCAGTATGATTCATCTAGACACCGTATGTCGTGTGCAAAATCACAACTGGACCAGTCAATTCATGTTATTGTGATTGATATTGATATATATATATATATATATATATACATATATTCAAAGTAACAAATTGAGTAATTTTTAAGTAAATACAAATAGAAAAATAAGAATGCACACGGTCCATGCTTAGACTAGACTGTTTGATTTGGCATCATTTGAGAAATTTGAGGGCATTGATTAAGAAATCTGTGGATACATGCACCATGTCTGATGTGCTTTGCACCATCCTACGTACGCCTATTGAAATATATTGTAGCATATTCAACAAACACAGCTCACAAGAGCATCAATCCCAAATTGGAATCATCGAAATAAATAAATAGCTTCAACTAATATTTAAATTGTTAAAAGTCATTGGAACGTCCTTGGATCAAGAAAACAATCCTAGGAAGGTACGATCTACCTTTATATTATTATAAATTATCTTCATTTATATTCTCTTGGATTTGATATTAGGTTATGGGGTTAATTTGTTTCTTCCCCTTTGTTGTTATGTGTATGATAATATATCGATCTGCCTTTGATTTTACATGCTTACTTATTAAAGAACTTCAAGAACAAGAACAAACCATGATAAACCTCTTCGCCAAATTGAGAACAGGCTTCCTTGAGTTTCCCACTATAGTTATTGTGCACTTGTTTCAGTCCTGAAAAACATAGAAAGAATAAATTAACGATCGAGACTGGGCCTCCAAATTGGGCTATATGTAAAACATGGCTCCCATTTTTACAAAATAAGATGAAGAGAGTATCAAAATTCATAACCCAATGATCATTTTATTTTTGATTTTATGTCCACGAAATATTCACCATTTCTTTGATTTTCTTGTCAACCTAAATTTAACTTTATAAATTAATAATATTACATTTGCTAATAATTAGTTCACTTATTTAATCTACTAACCGATCTAAAGTATTCAAACTCCAAAAACAAATAACTGTATTATTTAAGACATTTTTTAAGGAATACTTATGCCTCCAGTGTTTCAAAAATACCTAACAAGACCCCCTTCCGTAATAAAAATTCATTTATTTTGATGGAATAATGCTGTAGTTATTAAATTTTTTGACGATTGAATATATTAATAATTTTTTGATGTTATTTTTATTATTATTATTTTTTTGTCTGTTGGGTTAGCAAATTTATTATCAATATACACAACGATTAAAAATTTTAAAAAAATTACCAACATACTCAATTGCAAAAAAAAAAATTATAATTAAGGGTATTCTTAAAATGTTTGAGGATCCAATTGTCTTGCCTTTTGTTAACGTAATTAAACTTTAAGGGTATAAACGTATTTTTATATTGAAAGGGAGTCTAGTCGAGTATTTTTGAAACTTTTTAGTACAAATTACAATATTAAATGCAGAGTCTTGCACATAACACAGAGTCTCAATATGAATGGGTACAGATACGTATATTTCCCAGTTCAATCATTCTAAGTTCTAAGTTCGCCTCACACAAGCGTATGATGGAAGACCAAACCAATTTAAAGAAAGTGAGAGAATCATTCATAAATATTACTTTTACTGACATAAGCCAGTATGGAGGATGACAAGTTTGTCCCTACGAACATACAAGGTTACTGTCGGCCATATTGAGAAGACATATTGTTCTCGGATGGAGACGTTGGTGGTTGTCTGGGCCTTGCATACTCTGCGAATATTACCCAACCTTCCAGAAACTGCACATTGCAAATACATGAATCAGATCCCAGAAAATCATAAGAAAACGAGAAAAAAAGAAAGAAATCAGACATCAGCAACGGCGGAACTTTGTCATCAATAGGATAATGAGGACAAAAAAAATTATAATAAGATAAAAAGACTGAAAAAGTATAAAAAAAAAAAAAATTGCACTTTACAAAGTATCCAAGCAGCATCCACAATATGAAACAGTAACATGTCAATGTATTCAGTAACAGAAGCATCCTCAACATCCCTTAAAACAAAAACCATATTTTAAATCCTCAAAACTTGAACTGATTGCTGACAAGTAAAGGGAAGAAAATGGCTTTCATTAGCCTTAAAGCAGTTTCTTTGCAATTCTTAAATTTTTCTAGAAAGGGCATTGCTCTCAAATCTAGGTGTATTACAGCAGTAAATTGGCATGTCAAAAGTGAGTAGTACAAACAGAAATGAGCATTGAAAATGAAGGTAAAGAAATTTAAAAGGGTGCATGACAAGGATGGATAGTCAAGAAGTAGTGGAAGGATGCCACCAAACCCATCTTAGCATAACGGTGCTGGCATAGCATTAAGGAGTCATGGAGCAAAAGATGAATCACTTGACACAATTGAAAGATCTATGAGACACCTCTCACTTATCCACAGTTGCCTGTCATTTATCACATTGAAGCTCCAGAACTTTGCTATATATATTTCTTACTTGCAGCAGATTTAGGTCATTTCCCATGCACCAAAATGGAAGGATTCATTAAGAAGGCAGCACCATTTTTTTCTCAGTGATTCTATAAGAAATTAACAGAAGAATATTTGAGAATGATGAAGAGCAGTCTTAACTCAATACTCTTAACTGTTTGTAGCTCACCAGCCATTTCTGAAAACAAGTGATTACCACCTCAAAGCTCACACATTATATTTTAGACATTCAGGCTCTCTCTCAGAGCTCCTAGATTTTCCTAACTTGTGAGCATTTAGAAATCTATGGATGCACCATGATTGATGGGCTTTGCACCTTCCTATGCTTATTGATATATTTTAGCATATTTGACAACACAGCTCACAAGAGCATCAATCCTAAATGGAAATGAGCCACATAAATAGCTTTATAAACTTTCCAAAAGAATAAAAAAGGACTTGTATCAATTCACCTTGCCATCCATGCCCTCTATACCTTTTGCAGCATCTTCTAAGGTACCATATCTTACAAAACCAAACCCCTTAGAATATCCAGATACCCGATCAGTAACTACTCTAGCTGCAAACAGCAAAAAGGAATAGTCAGTCATCCACAGAGGCAACATATTAAAGGACTTCAAGAAGAAGAACAAACCATGAACCACTTCGCCAAATTGAGAAAAGGCTTCCTTGAGTCTTTCACTAGTTGTGCGCTTGCTAAGCCCTGAAAAGAAAAGTGGCATTAAATCTCAAAATCATACTATTGAGAAAGTTAAACCGGTGATCCCCACGTAAGCATATAACATCGTCGGTAGATAGATATATTATAATACACATAATAACAAAGTACAGAAAGTAAACTGAAGAAAAAGGGGAAGAAACAAATTAACCACATCGCTAACATGCCTCACTCTGAAACTCTCAAGGATCTCAAGTAAAGTAAGAAGCTTCACATGTACTAACATAGAAAACCAAGGCTAAAGCTGGTTGCTTACCACCAGCCCAGTAACTTGACTAATATTTAAATTGCTAAAAGTCATGAAACATGCTTTGATAGAGAAAACACTAATTTGCCACATCTGAAATGCCCCAGAGCTCCCTCAAATTTTCTCCTTGTAATTACCCATCTCTAAATCATGTAATTAAACATGTGCACATTCTGTATCAAGCAGGGCAAACAGCAAAACAATTACCTTCCAAAACCATCGAATGACTACCCAGTACAGTATCATCTAAAACATCATTAGGCTGATATAATCCCAGATGAGTAACTTGAAAATAATCTATCCCCGAAGTAGAATATTAAAGCAAATCAAAAGCAACAGACCGACCAAAAAACTAAAAAGAAAGACGCATTAAAAGATATAAGAGAGTGCGCAGTACAGTCCTGCTGGTGA
>JAXCLQ010066488.1:0-15075 GCA_035584115.1 Cedrela odorata | reverse complement strand
TGTTTTCTATTTAAGAAAAATAATTATCTTAAATTTATTTAACATTTTATTTCGATATTAACTAAAATATATTTAAATTTTTCTTTTTTGTTAAGTATTGTAGTCGTGTATTACCCATCCATCTTGTCAAGGATAAACTCTGTCATACATTTAAACTCATAACGATAAGTAAAAGAATTACTTAGAAAGTATTTGCATTATTCATAAACTATTTATCTTTAGTTTTCTTCTATCCTCTTGTAATTTGCTTTTATATATATATATATATATAATTATGAGTAGGCTGATATATAAAAATATAAATAATTTAAAAAAGTGGAAAACAATATTTTTTTTATCTCTCTCAATATATTTCATTCTTGTGTCCTCATTGTGATATTCAGTTGGAAGGTATTATAATCTATACTATTTCAGGCTAATTCCAGAAATTGAGGTTAGTAAGAAGAAGAGAAAGTGAATCAGATTAAGAATAACCAGCAAGAATTTTAATTCTTCATTAATTTGGGATACGATATTTTTCAAATAATTAATGCTGATTTCGTTATCGACTTTTATACCTATCAAATATATTATTCTTATAAATTTTAAATAGTACTCAAAATAATATATGAAAATGTTTGTTAGTCAGTAAGATTGAAAATCTTATTTGTAACGAAAATTGTATCATGCTAGAATTCAAAATTCTCTATTGTAAAAGAAAATTTTATCATGCTAGAATTTGGACAAGAAAGTCATGTATATATATTTTGCATAATTGAGTACTCTTTTCTCATAAATTCGCCTTTTACTCTCCATTCTCTCACCGTTTCTTGCTCTTAACTTTTGGTTGATTAATGATGGCTTTAGCAAATAAAATAGTAGCTCTCTTGCTGATTACATCTCTTTTGCAGATTATCAACGTTGATGTTGGCATGCTCATGATTCCCTTTATTTTTATCATTCTTTTTAGTACTATCATAGTTCAGTATCTCTTTAAGGATTTCTTTGTATCCTTGTATTCTTTTGGTGGTGTACATGTATATCCTCGTCTCTATGAGGATTTCTTTGTACCCTTGGATGGTGTATATTTATATCCTCGTATTCACATAATCATATAATACAAAATTATTATTTTTATTTAATTTATAGTGATTTTGTTAGTTCTTTAATTATCTTTTACTCAATAAAAATTATGAAATCTTTTTGATTTTTTGATTTTACTTTGTCAATGTATTAAATCAGAATAATGGGTTAAAGTACAGCAGCCAATTTCATTAGGTGACAAACCGATAATCAAGATTTTGTATGTGAAATCAAAAGACACTCTTCCAGGACTTTTAAAAATATTTTAAATATTTTTGAACTTAAAAAATGTAAAAATATTTTAAATATTTTTTAACTTAAAAAATGTAAGATGAAATGGATTTATAATGTAAATATATCTATCGGCGATCAAGGAGTACAAAAATTTTCGTGGCAAGAGAAAAGTTTGTTGAAACAATGATCCGCTATTGAAAGAATGATCCCAACTCATTCCAAGAACAATCAATCAACCAGCATTCAATGAATACACATTCTTTCTAGAACAAAGTTTAATGAATTAAAACCGAACGAAGAAGAGGACTAAAGAAATCAGAAAATCAAGAAAATCAAGAAACTGAATCCTCTCAGCTGAAACTGCCTCTGTTTTTCTTTTATTTTCACCTGAGTAAGGCTAATGGTAATACACAACTTATATACCTGATTACTACACGTGTTACAAGTCTATTTGTTCTTTAAGCAAATGACTAAACTAACCTTAACAACTAACAATATTACTCTACAGAATTTAACGGCTAACAAAACATAATTAACTCCTTCAATTCCCCTAACTCCTTCAATTCTCCACCTTCATTATGTTTTTAGAAATGACATCTTCAGCACAGCCACATTTCTTCTTTTTCAGCAGACTTATTACAACAATCTTACACCTAGTTTAAGTAGCAACAAACCTATCACCACTTTAAAGTCTTCCTCAGAATGTAGTCAACTACCATTCATCAAGGATTTACAAGTTGTTCATTTGCAAGATTAAGTAACTCTCAGCAATGATTAAGCTTTGAAACAGATACAGATTTAGTTAACATACTAGTTGGGTTTTCATCTGTGCTAACTTTAAGCCGCTTAATCCTTCCATTGGAAATCTCTTCATGAATGAAATGCAACCTTAAATCTATGTGTTTAGTCCTCTCATGATACACATGGTGCTTGGCCAATTGGATTGCACTTTGGCTATCACAGTAGATGGCTACTGATCTTCGAGGTAGTCTCAGCTCAGATATGATTCCTTTCAACCATATAGCTTTTTTTTACAGATTCAGTAGCTGCCATGTACTCAGCCTTTGTTGTTGACAAGGCCACACTTTGCTGCAATGAAGATTTCCAACTTACTACACATCCACACAAGATGAACACATATCCAGTTAGAGGTATCCTTTTGTTTGAATCAACATAGCCTACAACACCATCTTTAGTTGAACCTTTCTTACCATATACTAGATTACAATTGATACTTCCCTTGATATATCTTAACATCCATTTGACAGCAGCCCAGTGATCCTTACCAGGATTTCCCATAAAACTACTTACAACACTGATAGAGTGAGTTAAATCAGGTTTGCTACACACCATGATATACATCAGGCTTCCAACTACACTGACATTAGGTACTTTGTCCATCAATAGCTTTTTTGAATCAGATTTAGGACTTTGAACACATGATAGTCTAAAATGGGATGCAAGAGGTGTATTTACTGCCTTTGCACCATGCAATCCAAATTTCTCTAACATCTTCAACATGTACTGCTTTTGTGATAGTGACATTAACATCTGTTCTTTGTTTCTTTTAATTTCAATTCCAAGAATTTTCTTGGCTGGACCCATATCTTTCATATCAAATTCTGAGCTGAGTTCTTGTTTTAACTTGTTCATTTTATCCATGTCTTTACGTGTTATAAGCATGTCATCCACATAAATCAACAAGTAGATCAATTCCTCATGTCCAACATTCTTGAAATATACACAGCAATTAAACAAGCTTCTAGTATATCCCTTATGATGCATAAATTCATCAAATCTCATATTCCATAAATTGACTTTTCAAGCAAACATACCAATTCTTCCTTGCTTTTAATCACAAAACCTTTAGGCTGCACCATGTAAATTTCCTCATCAAGCTTTCCATGTAAAAAGGTTGTTCTAACATCCATTTGCTCTAATTCCAAGTTTAGAACTGCTACTAGAGCTAATAAGATTCTAATGGATGTATGTCTGACCACAGGAGAATATACCTCTGTAAAATCAATTCCTTCTCTTTGTGTAAAGCTTTTAGCCACAAGTCTTCCTTTGAATCTCACACCACTGCTTCCTGAATCAGCTTCCTTCTTTTTGAAGATCCATTTACATCCAACAATCTTCTTATTGCTTGGTCTAGAAACCAACCTCCAAGTTTTGTTTTTGATCAAGGAATCCATTTCTTCTCTCATAGCTGCAAGCCATTCCTTGGATTCTTTACAACTTAAGGCTTCTTCAACTGAGACAGGTTTTGAAATTTCATAGTCTTTCCCAACAGATAAAGCATATGCAATAAAGTTAGCATATCCATACCTAGAAGGGGGTTTTATATGCCTTTTGACTCTGTCTCTGACTATGTTATAGTCACCTTGGTCTTGTTGTTGTTACTCTGGTAACTCAGCTTTAGGTGTCTCTATGGACTAGTTAGAAATCTTAGGAACATTTATCTTCTAGTATGTTGGCTCCACCTCGAAATGAACATGTTCAGTCCCTTTTTGTTGTGCTTCTATATCAGATTTAGTTGATAATCTACCATTCATCAATTCTTCTTCATGGAAAGCCACATCCCTATTGAGAATGCATTTCCCGTGCCTTCTACATGACACCACAACTTATAACATTTCACACCATTTGGATAACCAATGAACACTTCTTTAATAGCCCTTGGATCTAACTTTCCATGCTTAATTATCTAATTATATTATATTTAATTAACTTAGTTTATTCCCATGAATAATATATAGTCATTTCAATTCTGTTTCTTAAGTGACTAACAACTGAATTTACCTAAATGAAGGCCTTCAAATTTGAGGGATTGAGTTAATAATTTTAGTAAATTTCTTATTTTTTGTTTAATTAAGAAAAATAATTACTCTAATCTTTTGGATTTTTTACATAAATTTGGGGGTGTTTTTTATTTTTTTTTCTTTTCCTTATTTCTTTATTTATGGTAATCTTTAGATTTGTTGGCTTAATTTTCTTTATTTATGGATTGAATTGAAGTACAGCTTCATGAGATTTTGCTTTAGCTTTTATATGGACTGCTTTACATGTTTCTACCATCGAAGATGAAGATTGACTTTTTGATAGAATGAAGAAGAAATCAATCTTAATTGATATAGAATAGTTTAGTTATTATGAGAATAATAATTATGTTTTTATCATAAATAATTGAAAGAATAATATATTAGTAGATAATATCTAAATTTGGAGAAATTTTGTATTTGTAATATATAGTCATTTCAAATTTTAATTAATGAATCTAACTGATGACCTTAATAACATCAATATGAAATTTAATTGACGAATTTGACAAAATTTTGTTTTCTATTTAAGAAAAATAATTATCTTAAATTTATTTAACATTTTATTTCAATATTAACTAAAATATATTACAATTTTTCTTTTTTGTTAAGTATTATTGTCGTGTATTACCCATCCATCTTGTCAAGAATAAACTTTTCATACATTTAAACTCATAACATTAAGTAAAAGAATTACTTAGAAAGTATTTGCATTATTCATAAACTATTTATCTTTAGTTTTTTGTATCCTATTGTAATTCGTTTTTTTTAATTATGAGTAGGATGATATATAAAAATATAAATAATTTAAAATAGTGGAAAAAGAATATATATATATATATATATTCTCTCGATATATTTCATTGTTTAGTCCTCATTGTGATATTCAGTTGGAAGGTATTATAATCTATACTATTTCAGATTAATTCCAGAAATTGAGGTTAGTAAGTAGAAGAGAAAGTGAATCCGATTAAAAATAACCAGCAAGAATTTTAATTCATCATTGATTTGGGATACAATATTTTTCAAATAATTAATGTTGATTTTGTTACCGACTTTTATACGTATCAAATATAGTATTCTTATAAAATTTAAATAGTATGCAAAATAATATATGAAAATGTTTGTAACTGAAATTTTGATTTGTAAAGGAAATTGTATCACGCTAAAATTCAAAATTCTCTATTGTAAAAGGAAATTGTATCATGCTAGAATTTGGACAAGAAATTCTTGTATATATATTTTGCATCATTGAGAACTCTTTTCTCATAAATTCACTTTTTAATCTCCATTCTCTCACGATTTCTTACTCTTAACTTTTGGTTGATTAAGGATGGCTTTAGCAAATAAAATAGTAGCTCTTTTGTTGATTGCAACTCTATTACAGATTTTCGACCTTCAATGTTGGCATACTCGCGATAGTTTTTTTTAATTTTTATCATTCTTTTTAGTAGTATAGTAGTTCAGTATCTCGTCGAGGATTTCTTTGTACCCTTTTACGCTTTTGGTGGTGAACATGTATACTCTCATCTCTATGAAGATTTTTTTGTGCCTTCGTATCCTTTTGGTGGGTTCTATGAGGATTTCTTTGTACCCTAATATCCTTTTGGTAGTGTACATGTATACTGTTGAAGATTACGATCACAACCAGCAAAGAAATCCAAGAGAAATACCTAATGCCAAACTTCCTTTACTTGAACGAAATCTGAAAAAATTTTCTACAATAGAATTCTAAACAATATCAAGAATATTAACAAAGAAGAATGAATTTCTAGAGAGAGAAAAACTACTCTTTGTTTTCATTTATTTCTGCAAATATTAACTGCACTTCTTTAAGATTACAAGATTTATATTATATAGTTACAAATCACAAAACGCAATGTTTTACTTAGACTAACTAACTAACCAAGTAATCTTGACAACTCAGCAGCTTCTTGCCAGCTAAGCTTTCACCTTCCAGCTTCTAACTTCAAGCTTCCTGTGCAATTCATTATTCTCATTACAAGGAACAACTAAAACATGAAAGTTTAATCACACTCACATTCCGTACCTTGATTCAAGTTTCATGTACTGTAAACTTTCAGACTTTTACGCACTTTCTAAACAAGCAATCAATCTTCAAATATACATGGATCTTTCATTCTTGAATGCTTAACAATTCTAGACAGCTTACAAACTTCTTACTTGTAACTGACTTCGTAAGCATATCAGCAGGATTACTAAATATATGAACCTTTAGCACATTTACTTCACTACTCGACAACACATCTCTGATGTAGTGAAGTCTTATATCAATATGTTTAGTCCTCTCGTGATGAGTTTGATGCTTAGACAGTTGAATAGCACTTTGGCAATCATAAAATAGATCTACTGTCTTTTGATGAACGCCCAATTCTGTTATCATGCCCCTTAACCAAATTACTTCTTTAACAACTTTTATCAAGGCAATATACTCAACTTCAGTGGTAGACAAAGCTACTACATGTTGAAGTGAAGATTTCCAGCTGATTACACAATTGCATAATGTGAACACAAAACCAGAAGTTGATCTTCTTCAATCTAAGTTTATAACAAAATCAACATCTACAAATCCTTTAATATCCATATAAGCTTTATTTTACTTCACCGTAGACCATTCTCAGCTTCAAGCTTCCCTTGATGTACCTAAGAACCTACTTGACTGCATCCCAATACCAGGATTCCCTATGAACCTGCTTACCACACTCAAAGCATGTGCCAAATCAGGTCTTGAACAGACTATAGCATACATTATGCTTCCCACAGCATTTGTATATGGCACATTCGTCATCAACTTCTTTTCATCTTCAGTGGTTGGCGCTTGTTTTGTTGACAAATAGAAATGTGTTGCAAATGGTACCTTGACTGACTTGGAATTCTCCATATTGAATTTCTTCATAACCTTTTTTATATAAATCTCTTGAGACAATGTCAGCACTTTTCTTCGCTGTCTCTCATTATCTCAATGCTCATAATTCTTTTAGCATTTCTCATATCTTTCATTTCGAACTCAGAACTTAATTGAAGCTTAAGGTTAGCAATCTCCTTAATGTCCTTTGCAGTAATTAATATGTCATCAACATAGACTAGAAGATAGACCATTTTATTTAGGTTCTGACCTGTAAAATAAACACAATGATCATACTGACTTCTCTTGTATCCATTGCTTAACATGAACTCATCAAATATGATATTCCATTGCCTTGGTGATTGCTTCAATCCATATAAAGATTTCTTCAATTTGCAGACTTTATCTTCATCACCAGCCTTGATAAATCCCTCTGGTTGAGCCATATAGATCTCCTCCTCTAGGTTGCCATGAAGGAATGTTGTTTTAACATCCATCTATTCCAATTCCAGATCAAAAATAGCAGCAAAAGCCAATAAAATCCTTATAGACACATGTCTAACTACAGAGGCAAATACTTCATTGAAGTCGATGCCTTCTTTTTGTGAGAAGCCATTGGCCACCAATCTTGCTTTGTATTTGACATCTTTACCTATGTTCAAGTTCTCCTTCTTATAAATCCATTTGCACCCTACAATCTTCTTTTTGCTTAGCTTTGTGACCAGTTCCCAAGTCTGATTTTTATGCAAAAAATTCATCTCCTCAACCATAGCATTATGCCAATGTTTTACTTCTGGTGAATCCATTGCTTCCTCAAACGAATTAGGTTCTGAACCTACATAATTATTAACTACATTCAGAGCATAAGCTATAAGGTCAACATTTCCAAACCTTGCAGGTGGCTTTATGTTCCTTCTAACTCTATCCATTGTCAGTTCATAGCCTTAAATTCCAGGTTCTCTTTCTGTCAAGTCTTAAGCTTCTTTGTCTTCTTCAGAAATCTTGGCTTTCTCTTTATCAAACTCCACCTCAAACTCTGATATGTCTTTATTTATTTATGCTGTGATTGATTCTTAGCCTGGTGTGCATTCCTTTTTAACTATATCTTTCTTATGGAATGAAACATCTCTGTTAATGATACATTTGGAATTTCTTCCATCACTGCACCATAGCTTGTACCCTTTCACTCCCTATGGATAGCCAAATGAAGATACCTTTTACTACCCTTGCATTTAACATCCCTTGATTGATATGTGCATATGCAGTGCAACAAAAAACTTTGAGATGGCTTAGATTTAGTAGATGGCCTGTCCAAAGTTCTTCTGGTGTTTTGAAGTTGAGAGCAGAATATAGACTTCTATTCAATAAATATGCTGTAGTAGTAACAGCTTCTGCCCAAAAATGCTTTGATAACCCTGCACTAATCAACATGCATCTCACCTTCTCCATGATGGTTTTATTCAATCTCTCTACAACACCATTCTATTGAGGAGTGTATCTCACAGTTCTATGTCTTAATATACCTTGTACTCTGCACAAATCATCAAAGGCCTTGTTGTAAAACTCCATCCTATTGTCAGTTCTCAAGGCTTTAACTCTTTTACTAGTTTGATTTTCAATGAATTTTAGCCATTATGTAAACTTTCCCAGCACCTAATCTTTACCTTTCAGTATGAAGATCTATACCTTCCTAGAGTAATCATTGATTATTGAAAGGAAGTATCTAGCCCCTCCCAGTGAAGTTAGTTGTGCAGGTCACCATACATCAGAATGCAAGTAGTCAAGAATTCCTTTGGTGCTGTGTACTCCCAGTCTAAATTTGATTCTATGATGTTTCCCAAACACACAACTCTCACAAAACTTGAGAGTTCCCAGTGTATCACAGCCAAGAAGACCTTGTTTCTTCAATTCATCAAGCCTTCTTTCACCCAAGTGACCAAGTCTCATATGCCACATCATAGCCGAATGTGAATCTTGAGACTTGACATTGCTAGTTTCACCTACCAATGCACTTCCTTGCATAATATACAATCCATTTTTCTTTACTCCTTTTAATAAGATTAATGAGCCTTTCATTACCTTAAGGACTCATTTTTCTGCCTTAATTGAGTAACTGATATCATCAAACATTCCCAAGGATAGTAAGTTTCTTTTCAGCTTTAGGACATACCTAACTTTGTCAAGACTTCTACATGTTCCATCATGGAGACTAAGTTTAATGGTGCCTACCCTTTAAACCTTGTAGGACATATTGTTTCCCATTAAGACCTTTCCCTTATTTGTGAATTCTAAGGATGTGAACATACCTTTATTGGGGCACATATGATATGTGCAGGAATCCAAAATCCATTCATCTTCTAGTTTGTCATTAGAGATAATCAACATGAAAGCACTTTTGAAATCTTCTTCTGTCACCATTGCTGCATCTCTTTGCTTTTCAGATAATTCTTCCTTCTTTTGATCTTGTCTTTTTGGACAATTTCTTCTAAAATGACCCTCCTTGTGGCAGTGAAAACACTTTAACATTTTACCCTTGGACCTTGATCTTGATTGCTTCTTTCCTTTGAACTCTTTCTTTTCTTGTCTTCCTCTTGCATTTAGTCCTTCAGTTACTCCGGTGTCTTTTTGTTCAGACTTCTTACTAAGTTCTTTAGAACTTAAAGAAGACTTTACATCATACATGGTGACCGTATCTCTCCCATAAAGTAAGGTTTCTACAAAATGTTCGTAGCTGGATCGCAGTGAGGAGAGAAGCATCAATGCCTAATCCTTATCTTCAAACTTGATATCAACTGTCTCAAGATCAAGGAAGATCTTGTTGAATTGATCAAGATGCTCTTTAATCTGACCTCCTTCCTCAAGACTGAATGCATAAAGTTGTTTTTCAAGTATAGTCTGTGTGCCAGATATTTCTTCATATATCTTGATTCCAGTTTATTCCATAAACCAAGAGCTGTATTTTTCTTCGACACCTCCCTTAGAACTCCATCGCCAAGAGACAACACCAAAGCACTATGTGCTTTCTTCTGAATTTCTTTCTTTTCTGTTTCGTTCAATTCAGATGACATTTTTTCTTCTTCCAACAAAGCTTCTTCCAAGCCTTCATGAACTAGATAAACTTTCATCTTCATCTTCCAAAGATTAAAATCATTCTCACCAGTGAATTTTTCAATTGAGAATTTCAAAGAAATCATGTTGTATTTCTTGTGGAGCTCTGATATCAATTATTGAAGATTACGATCACAACTAGCAAGGAAATCCAAGAGAAATACCTTATGCCAAACTGTCTTTGTTTGAATGAAATCTGAAAGATTTTCTACAATAGAATTCTAAACAACATCAAGAATATTAACAAAGAAGAATGAATTTCTAAAGAGAGAAACTACTCTCTGTTTTCATTTATTTCTGCAAATATCAACTGCACTTCTTCAAGATTACAAGATTTATGTTATATAGTTACAAATCACAAAACGCAATGTTTTACTTAGACTAACTAACTAACCAAGTAATCTTGACAACTCAGCAGCTTCTTGCTAGCTAATCTTTCACCTTCCAACTTCCAACTTCAAGTTTCAAGTGCAGTTCGTTATTCTCGTTACAAGGAACAACCAGAACATGAAAGTTTAATCACACTCACATTCACCCTCGTATTCGCATATTCATGTAGTACGAAATTAGTGTTCAAATAAAACTTGTTCTTTTTTATTTAACTTAGTTGTTTAATTATCTTTTACTCAATAAATTATGATATATTTTCGAATTTTTTCCCTTCGTCAACAATGGGTTGTATTAAACCAATAATCAAGATTTTCAGTAATGCAATACAATAATCAAGATTTTCAATAAATTTATGCTAGGTAATTAGCAATATCAATATAATTTTATTTATAATCATAATTATTTAAATTGTAATTATTTAATTATATTATATTTAATGAGCTTGGTTTAGACTATTTGTTGGGAATTAATTAATTAAAGCAGAGTCCATGACCGGTTAAAGCACTAAACACCCGTGGTTTAGTTACCTAAACACCCGTTAAAGCACTAAACACCTGTGCTTTAGTTACCTAAACACCCGTTAAAGCACTAAACACCTGTGCTTTAGTTATGATATGAGAAACAATAGGAATTCATGTTATCAATATCGAAAGCTATCCAATTAAAGCACTAAACACCTGTGCTTTAGTTATGATACAAGAAACAGTAGGAATTCGTGTCATCAATATCGAAAGCTATCCAATTAAAGTGATAATTTTTTCAAAAACTGGGGACTCATAAAAAATTTTCCCATGAAATAAAGTAAGTTTGGAAATGGTTTATGGGTTGCACCAATACATAGAAATGTTGTGATAATATATATATATATATATATATATATATATATTGGTGTAATATATGTGGGCAAAAAGCGTTCCAAAAAAGTATTGTCATTCTAAAAAAATTAAACTCAACTCCTCTTAAATTCAATAAAAAGAGATTGTATTATAAATCTCTTATACTTCTCTAAAAACAAATAGAAAACGACCAACTTGATAAAACTTGTCATTTGAATATCTATTATTATCTTTGATGATGAATTTATTAACTTCTTTATGATCCACCAGAAAATTAAAACTTAGAATAATTTTTAAACCAAGAAATGAAAAACTCATCGAGGTTTCAGATATACTATGGTTTTTACATACTCAATACCTATTCATGAATTTGCTATGCTCTGCTTTCTTCTCTATTGAAGCTCGAAATCTCTCCAACTCCGTGGCAACTACAATACATTTAACTATTCTCACAATTTTATCTCATTTTCTCTTATTCAAAAACGGCGCAATAAAAATTAGTAAGATTTTTTTTAAAATAATATTTAACATTAGAACAAATTTGTATTTTAAACATTAAAAAAGTATGATATAAATTTGTGATTTCAAGTTTTTGTTAACAGTCTAAGAACTCAAGTAACTGAGATGGCGATCTTAAAAATTTGAGAGATTTAGTTCATAAGTTAATAAATTTCTTACTTTTTGTTTAAGAAAAACAATTGCGCCTCTTTAACTTATTTTATATCTTATCTTGATATAACCAAGTGTTGTGACTGCATAATTAGGCATAAAAATAATACATAAAATAAGTACATAAAAGTAGCACATATGGGTAATACTACAAGTAGTAAAATGATATATATATATATATATATAATGTTTATACCATATACATGCGTATTATGTAAATTTGTAACAATACATCAATGTATATATATATATATAATGCTAGTATAATGCATATATACATTGTTTAAATTTATGACAATATATGGATATATATATATATAATGTGTGTACCAAACCTATACAAATTATTTAAGCTTATGGAACACGTGTGTGTGTGTATATATATATATATGTAAAATGCTTATATCATACTTGTACATATATATTATAAAGTCCCTAGGCTATATATATAATTTTGCATTCGGCCATCTCCATTTAATTCACAATTGAAAGTGAAATCAGATTAAGAAAAGGAAAAAAAACATGTGAATGTCATTTCCGTATATGTATATACACATAAGAACTGAATTAACCTAAACGAAGGCCTTAAAATTTATCTCTCATCGTGGAAGATACAATGTCCTTTTCTTTTCTTTTACATTTTTCTCTCTAATGTTTCGTCGTATTAGAGCAGCTCATCTCTATCTTCTCTAGTATCATAAATTTTATGCCAAATAATAACAAAAATAAAGCTGTTGATTAGTCAATACTTAGGGCTAATGGCCGGCAACAGATATGTATCGTTGGTCATTTTTTATGGTATTTGTGACTATCCGTGTATTAGTCAATTGACTAAACCGGTGCGTTCACACTTTCTACAAATTTCATGTTTTTATATAGTTTTTAAGGTTATAATAATTAAATTCAATAAATATTATAAATTATCTACTCATTATAATTATTTATACTTAACTAATTATTTTATTTTATAAGATTATAACTCATAATAACCTTAATTTCGAATATATTCTTGTTTAATTTAATTTAATTTAATTTTTGTAAAATATATGGGAGACTGATATTATTTTATAGTAAAACCACTTTATTAACATTAGTATCAAATCAAATTTAACAAACATATTTTTGTTTTCTTTCTTTTCTTTTTTCTTTGAAGAACTATTCCATGCTTTGTCGGAAACATAAAATTGAAAACACTATTTTCATTTTCAAAAATTATTTTTAAAGTTTATCATTTTTTTAAAGAAAAATTCCTAAAATAATCATTTTTGACCACCTATTTACCATTTTGATCAACCCTAATTCAATCTTATCAAACAATCTAATTTCAGGTCCTTTTGACGATTTTGCCTTCATAACCAACAACATGCTACAGTCATCTCGCTACAGTATTTGTACTACAGCGATTGATCCATAAACTTTAAACTCTAAATCTTTAGAATTTAAAGTATAGTAAACGAACAAAAAAAATGTTAAACAATAAAAATTAATTGCATAACTTAATATTCATTATCTATTTTTTTAAAAATAGATAATTTAATTATTTAGTTAATAAAGTAAAATAAAAATAAAAAATTAATGAAATTTGGCCAGCTAGTTAATTATAAAAAATAATAATAAAAAAAGGCCAAGTGCAACAAAAATTTAATTTTTTTAATATTTGTTATTTGAAATTACAAATAATTTTTTTTAAAAAAATAACCATTTAAATAAAATGTTGTTTGTGATGTTTTTAAATTCTTTTTACATTTAAAAAATTAAAAAAAATTATTATTTAAATTTATTTTTAATATAAATTTAATTTTTTAAATAAAATTTATACAATTAATTTTTTTCTTTTAATTTTTTGTTTTTCACTTTTTTGTTTTTTTAATTGTTTAACTTACAAAAGTTATTAAAATTTAAATAAAAATTAAAAAAAGTAATTTTATAAATTTTATTAAATAAAAAAATGAAACTTATATTTAAAATAAATTTATAATAAAGATATATAAATTAATAATAAATTTCTTAACTTACAAAATTGTATAAAAAAAATGAAATTTAAACAATTTAAAAAACTGGACCATGCTGTGTTTGGGTCCGAGCGTAGACCGTGCTCGGGTCCAGACCCGAGCACATATCATTTTTTTTTTTAATTTTTTTAATTTTTTTAATGTAAAAAGAATTAAAAACATCACAAATAACTTTTTATTTAAAGGGTTATTTTTTAAAAAATATATTTTTATTTGCAATTTCAAAAAATAAATATAAAAAAATTAAATTATTGTTGCACTCGGGCCTTTTTTTTATTTTTATAATTTTTTTAAAATAAACTAGCTTGCCAGATTTCATTAATTTTTTATTTTTATTTTATTTTATAAACTAAATAATTAAGTTATTTATTTTTGTAAAAGTAGATAATGAATAATAAGTTTTGCAATTAATTTTTATTATTTAACATTTTTTTTGTTCTTTTATTATACTTTAAATTTTGTATTTTTAAAATTTTAAATATATTTTAATTTTTTAAAAAATTTACATAATAAATAATAATTAATAAAAATAATTTCTTTTATTTTTTAAATTTTAAATTTGTATGTAAATTTAATTTTGTGAATTATTATTTATTCTGTAAATTTAAAAAATAAAAAAATTAAAATTAAAATATTAAAATATACAAAATACAGGTACTGTAATTTTAAGGTTGGAGATTTAAAATTTAAAATTTATGGATAAATCACTGTAGTACGAATACTGTAGCGAGATGACTCTAGCGTATTGTTGGTCATAAGAGAAAAATTGTTCAAATGACTTGAAATTTGACCGTTTAATAAGATTGAATTAAGGTGTTTTAGAAAATTTTCCTTTTTTTAATCAATGCAGTTGACATTTTTGTCTCATGAATGGATTAAAAAATGTCCACCGCCAGACCAATAAAACTGTCCTTTCTTGGTATTTTTTATTTTTATTTTAATATTTTTGTTTTTATCTTTTCCCGGTTGGCTTGATTCCAGTCAACCTGGATACAAATAAGTAAATTCATTAGAAAATTCCGTGTAAAAACTCATTTAGATTTAATGTACTAACTTGTATATTAATTATCAGTGAACAT
>JAXCLQ010066447.1:0-15084 GCA_035584115.1 Cedrela odorata | reverse complement strand
GCAAATTCGAAATTTAGTCAAATTAAGCTTAGAAACCCAATTCACCCCCCCTCTTGGGTTGCATATTAGTATTTCAACAATTAGCAATATATATCACAATTGCACACACAATAGTCAATTAAACACGTAATCACATTTCAATTTATTGACTTACAAATTAAACCATATTATCTATCCTCACTCTCCCTTGGCTGTATTTTCTTCCTCGCCTTTACCTTCACTAGGCCAAGCTAGTCTTCCTCTTGTTCCCTTTGATTTTCGACCACTTCTTGCCATGCAAGCTAAATTCCGGCCAAACCCATCTAAGCTTCTTAATTCAACCACTAATCCTTACCCTTCCGGCCATTACCATGCTCCTTTCACGGTTTCAGCTTGTTAGTTTAACAAATCGACCGCAACACTTTCTCTCCCTCTCGATTTTTCTTTACCTCAGCTTCTCCCATGGCTAAGTTCTTTTCCCCTCTCTTAATTGACTTTAATTTAGCCGATTTCCACCCATACAGCTGAAATCCTCCTTAGTTTTCTTTAAATTTCTTTACTCTCTCTCAATTTGTTCAATTTGGCCAAGATCCCTAATGCACGACCTTGATTTCTTCTTGATTCCCCTTGTGCTCTCTTTTTCCCTTTCAAATTTTGCTTTGATTCCTTTCGACTCTCCCTTGCTCTCTCTTTTAAATGTGTTTTGATTAAGATGATTTGAAAGTAGAATGAAAACTAACCGAGAGAAACTAAGGAAATTGAGTTATATATATATATATACATACACGGTAATGGGCTGATTGGTATATATGTATATTTATATATTATAGTGGCTAATGATTTACATACAATGAATGCTCCCTCTCAGCTTGCTTTGTTAAGCTCAATTTTTATCTTGTAAAGTCAAAATGCCAAATGCAAATGAAGACCAATTGAATGGAAAATAATTTTAAGCAAATGGATTATATAGGTGTATATATACATGAACGGTAATGGCATGCTTCTCATGTCTTTCATTTATTTATAATCAAGCTTAAGACAATTGAATTACTTATACATGTATGTACGGAAAATAGTTATATCACATTACTTTATTTATTTATTTATTATTATTTGTTTTAATTAACCTAACACTTTATAATTTAAAAACGTAACTCATGTATTTTTGAATATATGTATGTATATCATTTTGCTACTTATAGTATAACAAGTATGTATCATATATTATAAGCTTGTATTAAGTATTATTATTATGCCTAATTACACGGTCATGACAACATCAAACTCACATCATACAACAAAAGTAAAACTACGACTCTAAAAATGAGATGGACCCAACAACAACCCTGGTGCTTGTGACTGGTATCATCTCCTCCAAATCGATGAGTCAACTAACCAAATAAAGAGTATTGTAAAACTGGAAAATAGGGGGAGGGGGGAGAGGGTATATATATATATATATATATATCAAACACGTCCATTCAAATAGGAACAACATTCAGTGTATCTAACAAGGTAAACCATCACACACCATTACTAAGAAAATTTTAGTTTTTAGGGGTGTTATGTATTGCCATTCCCTAAGTTACTAAGAAAATTTTGGTAGTCAAGGGAGTTATGTATTGTCGTCCCCTCAAATAATTAAATAAATCAGTTGGTGCCTTGGGGCGTTACGTATTACAATCCCCAAAGTCACTACCACTGCTTTTAGGAATGTAACATTTAAGGCAGGAAAAAATTTAGAGGCGTTACATATCATTGTCCCTCTTGTTTCAAGTCAATGGCAACATTATATACACAACTCTTCGCAATACACATATATCAATCTTTCTCCATTTCAGGTCACAAAACAATTTTTACATTCACACCCCAATTTAATGGAATCATCCATTTAAACCAAATCAACAAATAAAATTCAACATTCATTCTAAAGTACCACAATTCCAATCACCATTCATAAACATGTAGCAATTTAACACAATCATGTAATTTTTGAAAACAAATTCCCAACCATACTAACACAACTCTTCATGGAATCATACTAAACAAATTAAGAAAGTTTAATCGGTTTTCCATCATTTATAATTCAAACATTTATTTCATATATATATATACACCCACTCACCAACTTTTGATTTTGTATGCTCGATTTAAGGTGAGGTCGACAGGAGTTTGGCTTGACGATCTACAGTACATAATTCTTGTTAGCTTCTACAATCGTAAATGAATAAGCATATAAATGTATTACATGTATTCACTTTACCCATTAAAACTGAAACAATTTAAATCATTACAAAAATTTAAATTGAAATTCCCATCCCTATCATCCTATGTGATATTTACTACATAGCGAGTGACTTTAAACTTGTGATGTGCCAAATTAGTAAGGAATCGATATCTATATTTTTGAGGACACATTTTATTATAAGTCTAATTTCTAACGCTTTTTACGGATTCAAATTTCGAGTTTGAACACTCCAACTATAAAAATTTTTTGACATATGCTCAATAAACCAGGCTGTGGCATTTCGACAGGGCAGCCCGTTATGAAATTTTTTGGGAATATATTGTTGAGCGTCTTTACCTAGTTTTAAGCTATGTTATTCCCTTATGTATCTAGTTTTTGTAGAATTTTGCTGCTCGTCAATCTGAGGCCTAGAACTCGCTCAGTTTCTTTTTTTTTCCGAGCCCTATATGAAAATTTCCAACTATTGACACTCACGCGTTTTACTTGCGATCTCACCGCTCTATGCTCTACTTATATCCTCCACCACAAACATACCTTATAAAGGTTAAGTTTTACATTTTTCCCACCTTGGAACACCCTCACATGGACGCACAATTGCGGCCAACATTTTTTCGTATGTTACATTTTGGTTTCGTATTACAAAGCTATATACATCGCCATTTATTTCCCAAGAGTTATCATTCACACAATTCACACACACATTTTTATGATAATCCACATTACTCAATCTACACACTGCCTCATACTTAAATCATGCATCCTTATACCATTTATCACTAACAAATTGTACCATACAAAGCATTTCATACATAATTACTGCATAAAATAATTTATATTTGATCACTAAACAACCAACACACATAACTTACCTTTCTTTGCTGTAAACGAACTCCTTTTTTTTTTTTTTTCTTACTTCTTTCTCCTTTCTTTTCTCTTCCTTTTCTATTTCTAGTAGGTTTTCTCTCCCTTTTTCCCCTATTTCGACCAAGTTCATTCTTCTTCCTATTTCCAGCCAAGTACTCCTCCGTTTTCTTTCTTATTTCCGGCAAAGTTCTCCTTTTCTCCTCCTATTTTTCAGCCAACCCTCTTCCTTATTTGGCCAACACTCTCAATTCTATTCATTCTCCACTATTCTCTTGCCAATATGCCACTCTTCCCTCTCTATTTTTGCTTCATTTCGACTTCTCTCTCCTTTTTTTGCTTTACACGAGTTTTTGTTCTCTATTTCTTGTTTCGACCAACCCTCTCTTCCTTCCTCTCTTATTTGGTCAAAAGCTTCTCCTTTCTCTCTTATTTGGCTCTCACAATCCTTGGTGTCTCTCTTTCTCAATTTTTGTTAAGGCAATGAACTAAAACAAGCAATGAAACCAAATAAAGGAAAATAAAAAAAAATGGGTTATTTAAGCATTTAGGTATGGGTCGGGTTTAGGTTTCAATATTTTAATTTGGTCTTGACTATTTATTAAATTTTAGCCACTTGTATTATAAGTTTGTACTATTTATTATGGGCTTGTTTTTTTTCTTAATCAAATTTTTTTAAAATTTTGTTTCATAGCCCAAGTATATTATCATTTTCATATACTATTAATTTATTAATTTATATATTTATTTGTTATTATTACAAAAAAATACGGTCATGACAATTTTCCCCATTTTAAAATGATTCGTCCTTGAATCAAATTTAACTAAGGACATAGAACATACCTTTATTAGTGAATAATTGGGGAAGCTGTCTCCACGTTACTTCTTCAGGTTCCTAGGTAACCTTTTGATCTTTATGATGCTACCATTTAACCTTGACCAAAGGAATCCATCAGGAACAGAGTTTTGTGATCTCCCTCTCAACAATTACTATAGGTTACTCCAGATAAGACAAATCTTGTCCAATCTCAACTGCCTGTGGCTCTAATATGTGAGACTCATTGTAAGACCCCATTCTCATACTTAATCAATCATTATTACATAATGGTACATTATTTCATATAAAGAGTATTACTATTACATGATTCTTAAATGTCTATAATTTCTAAATTCCTTACACGTATAAAGAGTTATCTATATCATTAGTTCTCAAACTTATAATTACTCTATTAATTACACATATAACCAAAATTTTTATCTGTGCTTAACTAACTTTGCACGCGTCCTTTGTTACTTTTACGTACTATTCTCTAAAAAATAATATTTTTATAATAAATGGTGAGATATAATCTCAGTAAGTAAACCATGCAAGTTTGCACATGTCGATGTTGTACATAATATAAATACTCAAACAGATCAATACATTTTCAAACTTTTCAATTACATAAAAACGAATTTATAGTACAAACATTTTCAAAATGGCTCAATCAGTTAGTGTCACTAGCACCTACGGTGATCCAGATTCAAAAACGTGATCACGTATTCCACTTAAAATGGACAATTTTTCAATTTCGAACATAACAAAAACGTTCGTAGCACGTTAAACAGAATTCTAAATAACTCACAAGTTCTGCATTTGACACGAGATGTGGCCAAATCAGAATAAACATTAACTAACGATTAGAGCCATAAAATCATTTTCATTCATAAATATTCACATATCGACATCATTTTCAACAATCATTTCATGAATTTGATATCAGCATATAAAACATTCAAAATTCTCAATTTTCATATTATTTCAAAAATAATAAAAATACATGCACGATTTATTTACTACAATAGGAGGGTAACCACTCTATTAACGATCCTCTCGTTAAACTTGATTCTTCTCCCGGATTCTCATAGCCTAATACAACAAATATATAAATCATTTCTTCTACTATTCAATTAATCAATATAAATGTTTTAAATGCGATATTTATGGAATTAGTGTCTAAAATTTTATAGTTTTATCCATATCACTAAGTTTAACTAACTAAGGTCATTTATCCAATTTTCAACAATGAATTTCTATGGCTAATTTATTCTAATTCTCATTTTCGATTACCCTAAGTTTACACATTTTTGCCAAAACAAACAATACGGTTTTGATTAAATATTATAGCAAAATACTGCTTATGCTTGATTTATTGTAGTAAATACTGTTTATACCAGATATTATAGCTCTAGTGTTGTTCGTATTATGGGTACTGTGCAAACAATTACTGTTCAGATTAAAGGTATTGTATAAATAGTTACTGTTTAGATTAAGGATACTGTAGCATATTCAAAAATACTATAGCACCTTCAAAATTACTATTTACCCGAGAGAAATACACTCTAATTTCTTCCGATCAACACTTAAATTAATGTCAAATCAACTCAATACTACATTTCCTACTCTAATTTAACACAATATAATATTTTCTATACAAAATTAAGTAAAATTTTCTCAGATAAATAGTATTTTTAATTTCAATTCATGCTTAAAATCGAAAACTCAAGCTTCTAACGGGTTATAAAGCTTACCGGTAACTGAAATTGAAAAGAAAACTGGCCGAATTTAAAACCGTTTGGCTAGAAATTGAGAGAGAAAGAGGGAGAGACCAAGCTTCTGTCTTTTTTGAAAAGGAAGGGGACGAATATTGTAAAAGGAAAAGAATGCATACGGGAAAATGAAAATTTAAATTTATTTAGGTATATAAAATATTATTGAGACCTCTATCCTTTTTAAAATTGTATAAATAACTTAAAATTTTGAAAAACTTTCATTTTCATTCCTTTAAAAAAATTCTAAAATAACCTTTAATATTTCATAATATTTACAATTAAGTTCAAAATTAATCCAAGCACTATTTTCTTTATCCAAATCCACTTATAACCCAACGTTATAAAATTAATTTTATGCCTAAATAAAATTTTAGAATTCACCTAAAAATTATAAATTAGATGAAATTTTAATTTAACCAAATAACATCAAATTATTCAATGAAATTTCTTAAATATTGTGGATGCTACAGTTACAAATTTTTAAAATTTTGGGTGTTACAATTCTCCTGTCCTTACAAAATTTTTGTCCTCGAAATTTAATAAGTATCTTATTCATCATATATAACTCAACTAGTATCCCTTGCATTTACCTATAATGATCATCTTATAAAATTATTACAATGCAAATAATTGAACTGACGCACTTGATTAAACTCGTTGCAATTACCACTACCATTCAAAATATATGTAACTTAGTCAAATTAATACATAATTAATGAGCTTATTCGTCTAATATGTATTCATTGGTGGTAGTAGCAATTATTATTCTTAATAACTCATACTTCAACTGAGTAACTCCAATAACAAGTTTCAAAAATCATATAATATTAAAACATATATCTTATTGACTTATAGTCCAATTATTATATTTAAGCTTAAAGCCTATATGATCTTGATGCTTAAATTTTACTATGATCATCCCTTATTCTAAAATGTAATATCACTATTCCTTATTTTACAATACAACAAAATTTATAAATAACTTCTACAAAATTCTATGTATTACAGATTGACTTAGGTCAATATAACATACAACATATATGTTAGATATATATATCTAAGATCTAAATCTAAGATATCAAAGACATTGTCTTTATAATATAATCCAACCATATTCTAATTGTCTTGATCCCTTAATATTCAACCATTGTCCCATCACAATGTCAAAACAAATTTATTAACATACATAGTAATATATATGACTTATACGAAAAATTCCTACAGTTATAAATCACAATATACAGTTTATGTCCAATACCTACATCAATAATTATTATACGTCATTATCTTAGTTAATTTCTACTTTTAAAATGCATAATTTCATACTTAAATTTTCATAACATCATAAACAAAATTCTTTGTAGATATAAATCTTAATTTTCAAATAGTACGCTATAATATGGTACTTTTTATATTCTTAAGATAAACTTCTAATCATCTCATTCATATCAGTCAAGAATTGTATATTTTCAATTTAATTATAACCTACAATACTTACTGTAAAAATTATTCTTTAATTTAGGAACATCCAATAATAACTTTTCTCAATTAATTTATTAAGCCAAATCATCCAAACTATTTGTTGATACTTTTGTTCTCCATCCACTCTAGGTTTTAAAGTAACACATGTATAAAATATTAAACCTTAAAAATTAAATACTAAATAATATACTTCTTATAATACCTCATAATTTTGCCATATGAACTTTAAAATCAGTTACAAACTAATATATCTATATATTATATATAAAATCATACAAAATAGTATCGATTTTAACTATCTCATTAGTTGCTCTAAATCTTTTCAAATTTAAACTATGGACATGTACATTTAATAATATCTTAATCATTAAACAAAATCGAATTTCAACCTCTTGAGCGGATACAATATCAACTTACATGTCCTTTTAATCTCATTAAAATAACTTCATTAATATAAAGAAATTTAATAAAATAATATTCAAGTTATACTTAGTAACCAAATCCCTTTTTCTATTCATTTCGAATAATTCTTTTGCAGATCATCTTATCCATATAATTAATATTTCTTCAGTTACAAACCCCATCAATCATATCAAGTCTACTATCATAAATTTTGCATATATAATTCAATATCATTACACATATTAAAATATTCTCATTAATATACCTTTGATACAAACAAATTTTCAATTGAAATCTCTTAAATAACTCACTAGTTAATCTTTTTTCATAAATTGTCTTTGATATATATATATATATATATATATTTCAACTATGAACTTAAATATTATAGAAATAAACATATCTTATACTTGTGGAATTTCCTAATTGTACTCTTTAATAATTGAAAATTTATTGAATAAAATAGATGAATATAAATTCTTAATTTAGAAAACTATGTATTCCTCTTTATGTATAATATGTCAATAAAGGTTTTAGATCTTTATAAAATTTAATCTAATTTAAAACATCAATTCACACTTTAAGAAAAATTGTCATATTTCTTAAATACCTTTGGTTTTCATTCAGAAATAAAATTCGATTATTTCTATGATCTTAAATTTCTTCTTCATAATACTTCTTCAATCTCCTCATAAATTTTCTCATATAAGAACATAAAATGAAATCTTAAATCAACCTCATATATTTACAACCTAGATTCCATTCTCAATCAATGAATTATAATTTTCGATAATCAATTATTATAAATCTCATAAAACAAAATTCTTATTTCTTATTGTTTCTTATAAGAATAAATAAGATTTAGATTTTATTCTTAATTATAAACTAAACTCATAAATAGTCTCATATCAAAAGTCAATTAATAATATAACCTAAGATAATTCATTTACAAATATCATAATTTTTCATTTTAATATTAGCATAAACTCAAAATAATAATTTTAAATTTTTCTTTAACATTTTATAAATCATAAGTAATCACAAAATGTTTGAGAAAGAAGAAATATATTTCATGACCCAATTACAAGCCTCAATATCTTACTTAGTTCTTTTATACATTTTACTTGATTTACTCACTTATTCTATTTCTGTTTGGATCTCTTATTAGCTAAAGAAAATCTTTTAAGCACACCAAGGGACTACAAACCATAGCACACATTTTAGGAAAAATAATAATTATTAATTTATTTTTGATAGCCTTCTTAATCTATTTACGATAGTCTTCAGCTATCATAAATATTTTCTAGAATTAAAATTCTTAGACAGTTAATTTAATTGGAATGAAATTCTACATGCCTAGGAACTCAATCGAAAGTAAAGGGAAACTATTAGCAAGACTTTGACTACAGCAACTAAAAGCAACCAAGGAATACAATTTCATACTTAAATAATGAATACAGATGTAACATAGTCCCTTGCGTTATTACTCCATCAATTCTATATCAAATAATCCATTTCTAGGATAAATTAAATATGGGATATCCTTTATGATTCTCAGAATAAACAACAAACTCTCTCAATATATCTATCAAGCAGAATATCAAGTAATAACATCTCTTTGACTAGTTTTAACCTTTTACGTGTTAGACAATACAAATACTTACCGGATAAAATCATAAATACCTAGTAAATCAATAACTCTCTACCCCTATCATGACACATATAAGAATTCAAGAAGACAGTAAATTACTTGAATTATTCGCGCTTCATTTATAAAAATAGATCTCTCCACCCCCAACACCCCATTGAATCAAATCCAATAGCACAATCACCAATTCACATCACATATTCATGTACAAATAAATTTAGTACATTTCGAATTTCTTCCACTTTCTTCAATAGCACACATAATTTAGCACATTAACTACTACACTCAAAAGTAATACACTTCAAATAACTGGTCCAACCTGATAAAACTCTTAATAAATAACTACCCTAGCATAACAACCTGAATTCCAATGAAAAATGTGTTAATTCTACTAAAACCAATCATTTCCCAATCACAAATTCTCCATTTATTTATACATTCAACAATAAACTCAATTAGCCTACAAAATATTCAAAACATACCACACACAAGCTAATCAAATCAAAATAAAATAGCACTTAAACCCAGCTGAGCTATTTAGACAATTGGTTTTTTTTTTCAAGTAAAAATGGCCAATTCATTATACACTTAACATAATTACAACAAAAGAAACATAAAAGATTCTTAATTTCAACACCAATAGAAATCAAATCACAAAATAAATGATTTGCGAAATCAGAGAGAGTAATTAAGTTTTCTACCTCTTTATACTCTATTCCTTTTCATTCCTGGAGAATATTTCTGCCAAATGACCCAAACTCCTTGCCCTTTCCTCTTTTCCCTTAATATCTTTAGTCAACACCTATCCGTGTCATAGGGGTTATAATACCTCAACTTCCAATATAAACATCTCACTACTAATTTATTACCATTAACACCCTTTTCATACACACGCATTCTTAGGAGGGCTTTTTTTTTTTTTACTTCTTCAGTTGTCCCTAGACCTAGATCGATATGGGAATAACGGAGAATAATTCTTTCTAGTTTTGTTCTCTTTTTAGTAATATACAATTTTCCAAGTCCTTTACGAGAGTTCCACAATTCATAAGATTTTCACTTTTATTTATACTAATCTATTGATCTTACTTTGTCCTTATCATAACTATAAAACAAAACCAAACAAAATAAATTCTATGAAATTATCATAAATATATTGAAGTTTAAACTACACTAACTATTTATATATATATATATATATATATTTTAGCATTATTTATTTGTTTATTTTAACTAACCCAAAGTTTACAGAATTCTAACCTGAGTTCTGATTTGCAATGTATTGACACTTTTAAGCCCTGGTATCGATCTATTCATTAAATTTTGGTTTTGAAAATTTCATTAACACTAAATATCGATACATTTGCCTTCATGTATTGATTCCTTCTCCTTAAGATATTGATATGGGCTAGTTCGTAAATAATTTTGAACTCCTTGAATTACAAAGTATCGATCCTTTCTTCACATATATCAATACTTTCTTTACATGTATCAACACTTTCTTTACATGTATCGATACTTTCTTCACACGTATAAATACTTTTTTTCTTTGTCCCTTATTGCCATAATTACATTTTCTCAACGATTCTCTAAATTTCAGACCTTGGTATTCTTTATTAATCCGAATGTCTATATACTCAAATTTTTCAGTCATTTTTAATATCTATGAACCTCAAACCTTAGCTTTGATACCACTCTTGTAACACCTCATTCTCATACTTACTCAATCAATCATTATTACATAATGGTACATTATTTCATACAAAGAGTATTACTATTACATGATTCTTAAATATCTACAATTTCTAAATTCCTTACACGTACAAAGAACTATTTATATAACTAGTTCCTAATCTTATAATTACTCTAGTAATTACACATATAATCAAAATTTTCATTTATACTTAATTAACCTTACACGCGTCTTTTGTCACTTCTACTACTATTCTCTAAAAAATAAAATTTTTACAATAAAAAGTGAGATATAATCTCTGTAAGTAAACCATGCAAGTTTGCACAGGTCGATACTGTACAGAATATAAATACTCAAACAGATCAATACATTTTCAAACTTTTCAATTTCACAAAAACGAATTTATAGTATAAACATTTTCAAAATGGCTCAGTCAGTTAGTGTCACCTGTATCTACGGTAACCCGAATTTAGAACGTGATCATGTATTCCGCTTAAAGCAAACAATCTTTCAATTTCAAGCATAACAGAAATATGTGTAGCACATTAAACAGAATTCTGAATAACTCACAAGTCCCGCATTTGACACGAGACCTAGCCAAGTCAAAATAAACATTAATTAATGACTAGAGCCATAAAATTATTTTCATTCATAAATATTCACATATCGACACCATTTTTAACAATCATTTCATGAATTTGATATCAGCATATAAAACATTCAAAATTCTCAATTTTCATATTATTTTCAAACACATGCTAGATATTATATTATTTCAAAATCAATAAAATTACATGCACGATTTACTTACTATAATGAGAGAGTAACCACTCCCACTAATGATCTTCCCGTCAAAGTTGATTCTTCTTCTAGATTCTTATAGCATAATATCACAAATATATAAATCATGTCTTCTAATTCAATTAATCAATATAAATATTTTAAATGCGATATTAACTGTTATTATACGTAAACTTAATAAGCGGCAAGTGTATGTCCCAACTGCCTTCAAAATCTAATACACAAGCCCTTAACATATCTTCCAATGTTTGAATAGTCCGCTCAGAATGACTATCAGTTTGATGGTGAAAAGTTATACTAAAATGCAATTGTGTACCCAAGGCCACTTGAAATGATTGCTAGAACTTAGACGTAAATTAGGTACACTTATCCGAAATGATGGAAATAAGAATACAGTGAAGAGATACTATCTCATCTAAGTAAATTCTAACATATTGAGCTGCAGAGTAGGTAGTCTTTACTAAGAGATACTATCTCCACTGAAGTCCAACCATAAAATCCATGATGATCTGGTCCCAAGTTCATTTAGGAATATCTAAACTCAATAGTGTCCTTGCTGGCTTCTAATGCTTAGCCTTAACATGCTGACATGTAAGACATCATGATACATACTCTGCTATATCTTTCTTCATTCCTTCCCATTAGTACAAATCTCTCAAATCATGATACATCTTGGTAATTACAAGATGCATTGTATAAGATGAAGCATGTGCTTTCTCCAACAATGAATGCTTCAATTCTTAAGCTAAGGGGACTATTATTCTGTTCTGTTTCCTTAAAAGACCTTCACTAGCAACATGGTATTCCTCTTTTGCATTCTGCTTTATATGGGTTTTTATTTGTTACACCTTACAATCCATCTCTTGAGCTGTACAGATTTCATCAATAAGAACAAACCTCACCTATACTTTTGCTATTAACGTACCTTGATCTGCTATTTTAGGCATCTGCTACTACATTTGCCTTGTTGGGATGATACTAAATGGAGTAATCATAGTCTTTTAGTAGCTCGACCCACCTCATCTGTCTCATATTGAGTTTTGTTTTACTTGATATATTTGAGGCTTTTATGATCTGTATATATATCGAAAGACTCACCATACAGATAAAACCTTCAAATCTTGAGCGTAAAGATCACTATTGCCATCTTTAAGTCATGAGTGGGATAGTTCTATTCAAAAGGATGTAATTGCTATGATGCACAGGCAATTATAGTTTTATTCATAAGGACGTAATTATTGTGATGCACAGATAATTACCTTTCCTCATTGCATTAACACAAAACCTAAACCACTTTAGAAGCATCGCAGTACACCGTATACCCTTATGTCCTTATTGCCAACACTAATATAGGAGCAATGGTCAATCACTCCTTAAGTTTTTAGAAGCTTCTTTCAGAAGCATCAAACCACTCGAACTTAACATTTTTCTGAGTTAACTGTGTCGACGGAGCAATTATTCTAGAAAAATTCTCAATAAAGCATCTATAATAGCTAGCTAACCCTAGAAAGCTTTGAATCTCTGTCACCCTGGTCTGCCAGTGTTAATTTTATATAGCCTCAACCTTCTGTAGATCCATACTGATCACCTCTTTGGACACTACATGTCTGAGGAATATTACTTTAGAAAGCCAAAATTCACATTTTGATAACTTGGCGTACAACCTATGCTCTCTTAGTATTTGCAACACCTTGTGAAGATGCTTTATATGCTTATACTTACTTTGGGAATACACCATAATATCATCAATAAATACTATTACAAATTGGTCTAGAAAAGGTCTGAATACTCTATTCATTAGATCTATGAAAGCTATCGGAGCATTAGTCAGACCAAAAGATATTACTAAAAACTCATAATGCCCATACCTAGTCTGAAATGATATTTTCAGAATATCCTATTTCTGGACTTTAAGCTAATGATACTTGAACCACAAATCAATTTTTGGGAAGCATTGTGCTCCTTGTAACTATCAAACAAATCGTCAATCCTTGACAATGGACATTTGGTCTTGATAGTCACCTTATTCAGTTGCCGATAGTCAATATATAACCAGAAGGTTTCATATTTCTTCTTTACAAATATACCGGTGCACCCTAAGGAGACATACTAGGGCATATGAAACCCTTATCTAGAAGGTCCTGTAGTTGTGCTTTCAACTCCTTGAGTTTTGCAGGAGCCATCCTATATGGTAGGATCAATATATACTGAGTGCTAAAAGTTATGTCTATATAGAACTCAACCTCTCTGTTGAGGGGTAACTGAGGTAACTCATCTGGAAACACATCAAGATATTCCCTTACTACTAGAATCTAGTCAATACTCAAATCAATACTCTTGGAATCCATTACATATGCCAAGTATCTAGTGCTTCCTTTCCTAAGTAACCTGGTAGCATTCAAATTAGATATTAAGTTATGTAGAGCTTCACTCCTATCCCCCTGATATACTCAGGATGGCTCATTAGAAGGCCGGAGCATAATAATTTTCTCTCTACAATCTATAACTACATGATGTTCAGATAGCCAATCCATATCCAATATAACATCAAAACTTAATATCTTTAGTAGTATCAAATTAGCATAGTAACCACGCCCACCAATATTCATCACACAATCTCTCAAAATTTTGGACGTTACTACAGGGTCTCTTATAGAAGCGACCACTATTTTGGGGGCATCTAGTTGCTCTTGAATCAAATAATACCCTGGCATACTAAGAGTCTAATAAGAGAGTATCATTACCACAGCATTAGATGCTTGAGCATCCTAAAGCGTCAACACATAAACTTGTGCCTGGCCTTTATCCGCTGAAGTTTGTCCTCTAGCACTTGCTGTATGTTCCCTAACAGGTGGTCTGTGACCTATCTCCCCCATACTTCTACTGAGCTAAGATCGAGGTAGTGCTAGCAATGAGTGTACAGATGGGATCTGTAAGGGACGTACTGGGAAATCTTTCCTTAAATAGCCTACCTAACCACACTAATAACATGTCCTAGAGTCTCGTTGACAAGTACCTATATGCGACCGTTTGCAAATCTGACATAGGAGGGGTACTGGCTGTGTCATAGAAGGTGACGAAACTGTCTGAGAAGTGGCACCCTGAACAGGTCTATGGTCGAGACCTCTACGTACAACATTTCTATCTCAAGAAGTAATAAGAGAAAGAGCCGACATTGAACAGAACAGGAGACAAACGTGCTCTGTTTTTGATGCAGCGAAAGTGCGACGCACGAAATGGATTTTCGGGTGCACAACCGCTACTGGAGAGCCTAGATAAGATTAAAAATTTGCGGAATAGACTTCTGAACAATCGATATGTGCATGCATGTGACCTCAGTGTGCAACTTTTCATTTTCTGTTTTGTCAAACAAAAACAGGG
>JAXCLQ010066426.1:0-15085 GCA_035584115.1 Cedrela odorata | reverse complement strand
AGATCTGTGTAACCGTGAATCCTGCTAATGCTTGAACTTTCTATCAAACTTAAAGACAAATCATCTAATAACAATATGCATAAAATAGGATGTCATTTTGTACCTTCATGATACTGATTTTAGAATCTTTAGATATATATGATTGCAAATTTAGGAAGCATGCTTTTACATATGTTGAGTCAAAACCTATAAAAGTACAATCTCTTTTTTGGTAGGGAAAACTTTTTGAACTGACTTATAACAACGCCACCCTAGTGTTAGTAGTTACCACCCAAGTAAAGGCGCAAAAAGGAGGAAAAAGAAATTCTAGAATACTTTTCAATACATAAATTATGCTTCCATTCCGATGAGAAACCAAACTGCCATTACCTCAATAGAAAGTGAATCATTTCACCTTATTTCGTTCGACTACTTGCTCTTGTTCATGACCTCCTGAATAAAGTCTTTTGCTCTGCTAATTGGTGACGTGACACCACACTTTCCTTTGGTAATTATAGAAGGGTGCTAAGGGTACTAAAAAAGTGATGCTGATCAGAGATATCTGCTGGTTTTGAAGAATGCCCATGTTTTTCCTTTTAACTGATCTTTTTCCAAAATAGGAGTTATAATGTAATGTTCTGTATCAATTGCTAGGCCAAACTCAACATGCATTCGGTTAATTTTCTTGGATGCACTAGATTATTCTTATAATCTACTTCAATATGTTTCAATAGGGTTTTTTACACGATGAATATCCTCCTGATGCTAATCAAGGGTATGACATTCCATCAGCAGTAATAAGTTTTCCTAACTTCAACACAAGGATGCATTTCTCTGAAGATGACTCTTTGAACAAGTCACCCATGTTGTCTAAATTTCAGGTATAATGATTCTTCTTTTTTTGTAAATATCCTCTACTAGAATTTTTGGCGTATATGAGCTATTCTCTCAATTTGTGATGCAGGAAAAGAGCCCTGTTCTTTCTTATACAGAAGTATTACTTGTACCTTTAACAACTCCTGATTTTAGCATGCCTTACAATGTCATCACAATCACTTGTACGGTATTTGCATTATATTTTGGATCATTGCTCAATGTGCTACGAAAACGTGTTGGAGAGGAGGAAAGATTACTCAAAGTCAAAGGTAACTCTTATTTTTTGAATACTATTGATCTGCCATGAGAAAACACGGGGCACTGGTATGTGTTATTTTAAACTATATTAACAATCAGAGTTTACAGTCATGGTATGAGTCATTATTAGTATTGTTGATAGCAGATTTTCTATTCTGTAAGTCTGGTAATAATCGTTTAGGTAAGCCAAACAGGCAATTAGCAATACTCATGTTAACATTTTGGTGATTGTGTTTTGTTTTGGTTGGATACAATCAATTACAAATGGCTAACAATGTAATTAGCAATATTGAAAGAAAGTGCGAGTAAAGAAACAGATTGAAATTTCCTTGTATCTAGACATTCTAAAGAAACAGATTGAAATTACCTTGTATACATTCTAAATTTGACTTTGTTAGTTTCTTGATGGCACATCTCTATGGCATTGTATTGATAACACAAAAACTTAAAGAGTGGCAAGATACTTTCAAGATTAGTGAGAATTTAATATACTGTTAAGAAATTGTTTATGATTTCAAAATCGACGGTCCCCAACAAAAATCAAATTTGGTTGATATGCTTAATTCATGTACGAGCTTAGGGCTGGAGCTGAGTTATGGGGCCGTGCCCCACGAAAATCTTAATTATAATAACAATATGCGCTCTTTAATTCTTCACCCGCCTAATTGCAAAATTATGACTCCATCCTTGTATGCAACTTCTTGGTCTATAATTGTGTTACACAATCAGATGCTAAAATGTTTATACTATCTTAAAATTATTCATAGCTAGTATATTTATCTTCTATCTTACCGAAAAAAATCAAAATAAAATTTTAAAAAGAAGAAAAAACACTTTTGTTTTTCTTGTCATAAGAATATTCTATACAGAAATAATCTAAGAATGTCATGAGCCATCCAAGACTAGTCAATAATGATAGATAGGTCCATTTTATTAGTATGGATCAAGTCATTTGATACTGATCTAACCAGCTCCTGATCTTTCTGTTTATATTGTTCTGCTTGCAGCTGGCCAGAGAACTGGTCGGTTTTCTCAGTTGCTATCCAAGTTGTCAGCCAAGCTTAGAGGAAGACAACAGGAGCAACCGCAATCATCTCCGGCTGCATCATCCTTTATTATTTTTAAATTAGTTCTCAAAATCTTATTAGTAGCTGTGGTTGCTGTTGCTTGGCAATACTATTTGGGATGATTTCATGAGTCAGTCAGGTATTTCAGTGTACCACATGTGCAAAAGAAACAATAGTGAACTTAGAGATCAGGAAAATGAAATTCTTCTAACAATAAAAAGCGGACTCTATATTATACCCCAATTTTGTATTATTGTCTTAGTCATTTACAGCTGTTTTAATCATTTAGCTTTGGAAGTGGTCTCTACTTCAATCATCCCAGATGCATATTTTAAATCCTTCCGAGTGAATAGCCAGAAAGAATAAAAAAAAAAAAAAAACTGCTGTTTTACAAGCAGAAAAGCTTTTATAATTGTTAACGAAAACAAATAAGGAAAATAATTGATGAATTACTGCACATCAGGTAATTCACTGCTGCAAGCTATTGTTAAAGACATTACCACATTACAACTTGTCTACAAACATTTCTTATGTACAAGTTCGGTCACCCTTTGTTAAACATTTCTTTCGCAAGCAGCGGCAATGATCGCCTCGTTTTCTCTTGGTCGTTTCAAATTCTTGCTCAGGTAACTGCATTTTAATTGGGACCTTGAAATGGTGCTACAGTTGTTACTTAGTATGTCTCCAAAATCTGAATATAGCATGCAAATGCTCTTATCAATAAAATGAATGATATAAATTCAATGACAAACAACTATTAGGACACGTAGTCCAATGCGAATGCCACATACAAAGGAAGAAATTAGTTTCATTAAATATTCATATTCATACCAAATCCAAATGAGAGAATGTACCTGAGGTAGATTCATTTATCCTTAACTTCTTGAGTAAACTGAGGTCTTCCAACGTATGCTTTCTCTTGAAGCCCAGTCCATTTCTTATGAAGACATGACCATCTCCTTCTTCACATCCTAAAAGATCATACCACAACTTAAAATCAGTTACACAGCACTTACTTTCTTCTCCTTTTATCTTTCTATGTAATAGTAATGCAGAATTAACATACCAGAACCCCAAACAAATTGCCACTCTTTGCCATCAAAGTACTTATATCGTTATGATGACGTTGACAAAATAATTCCTGCACGCAGGCTGAGGAAGAATTTATCAGAGAACAGATTATATATATATATATCACCAACACCCTGTCCAAACTGAATTCACCTGAGCTGCTGCCTCTCAACTTTTTATTCTTGAGCAAGTTGATACCTTCAGACGACGGCCTTTGACAAATGCTAATGTCCTGGCCAACAATTTTATCGGGAATCCCTTCTTCAGAGTCGTGATCCTGGAGAAACGAAAAAATTGAAGTACTTAGGTTCTTTAAATAGATAAATATTAATTGATCAAGAGGAAGAAAAAAACTAAATAAACAAACTTCGCAGAACAAGAACTTACGCTTACCCCCAACTTTGCAGAGCTTGCCATCAACAATAAGTGCATCCTTATCGTCTTTTCCTGTAGACAATCCCTTAGAAAAACTTCAGCAGCGATCTCCAAGTAGCACAACTAGATACAAGATCAACCCACTGCCGGTGAAGTGACCACTAAGCTTGACCGTTGATGGGTCGAGCCCAAAAGCCCAAGGGCAGCCATGAATTTTAGAGAATTTTAGGCAATTTTTTAAAGTGCGATATTGATAAACAATAAAAAAAATATATTATTTTATTATTTGATTAAAAATTAAGTTCAAACTCCTTACTTACTTTTACATAATTAAATATATATTTAACTAATCAATTAATTTATCAAAATGTAATTACAAAATTAAACACAATTAAAAAATAATCTTCTCGAACGTTTAGTTAAAAAATCACTAATTAAGTTTTCATAATCAAAATTTTCTACTAAATAATTTTCAAAAAATAACATAGATAATCCATTTAATTTTTCTTGGGATATGGTTGATCGAAGGTAAGATTTGATCAACTTTAGCTTTAAAAAGCTTCATTCTACCGATGTTTCGGTTATTGATATAGTCAACAAAATTTTATATGCAACCCATACATTTGGAAAACAATTATCCCATAACTTCGAATGATTTAGCACAGTGATTGATTTCTTTGTGTTATATGGTAAAAGACCTCTCAAGATATGTAACTTTGAAAATAATTCAATTCCATCAATATTAACAACCAGGTTTTAAAATCTCTTAAAGATTGTTGCAAAAAATCTGTAAGCTATTTAGATATGTAAATTTTAATTTTTTCAAATTAAACAAGAACTCAAAAATTCTCAAATATATTTGTAACATCCGTGATTTTTTTTCCTTTTCGATTGTACAAAATTCGAAATGTATGAGGGGTAAATTGATAAAAATATTAAGGATAAATTTTGATTTTCATATGAAGTATTTTGTATTATGGAAAGTTAGACTAAATTACTTCAATTAAAAATTTAAGGACTTGATTAGAGGACTTTGAGAAGTTGAAGGACTAAAGAAATAATAGCCAAATAAATATATTTATAATCTCAAAAACAAACAATTTACTCTCTTCATTATTTTCATTTCTTCTTACTCATAGCTCTTCTTCTCTCTTAGAAAAATTTGACTTTCATCCATCCAAATCAAAAATCATTTCGAAGGTTTCAAATTTCTTGCTAATCAATGTTAGTTTCTTCAATTTCTATAACTTCTTTTCATTATTTTTTTTTTGAGAAATTGGTTGATAAACCTAAGGAATCTGGATTACCATCTATCTAGTAGGAATTTTTGTTAATTTATGTTTAATTAGTTAAGATTAAAAAGAGATTTGAAAGCATGAACAAGGAAAGAAAAAGATAGGCAAAAACAGAAAAATTAAGCTTGCTGAATAGGGCTCCGCTTTAGTATTTCTGAGTTTGAGATTGATGTGTTTGTATTTTTTTGATATTTTTTCTAGAAACTAGACATCTCAAGGAAAATTTTGATCTTTGGATTACCTTAATATGATAAATATAAAAATAGTTATAAATTTTTGAAGTAGGCTGAATTGCTAAAATCCCTATTACAGCATTGGTACAGGAATTTGAACTAAACTTCAGAACTTTATTCTTGATGTTTAAAGAATTTATTTTTTTTCTTAAATTAGACTTGTTTATGGAATTTATCCAACTGAAATCACCTTAAAATAAGTTACTGAAATAAAGTTATGATTTTTCTAAGTTAGGACATCAATATAGACTTCAAGCTAAACTTCAATACTTCAAGAAATTTGTTGTGATGGATGATTGATGATTATGGATTATTTGGTGTATGAATGTGAGGTTAATTAATGATCTTTGATGATATTTGAGCAATATACGAAAAGCAATGGAAAATAATTGAGTAATAGAAAGAAGAAGAGAGAAAAAAGGGAATGAATTATAGAAGGAAAAGAGAATGAGAAGATTTAAGGAATTAAGGCATTCTAAATCATTTGAGCGTGTATTTTATGATGTGAAAGGATAATTATTAACTAATATTAGTTTTACCCCTATCACTAAGTTTAACTAAGTCATTTATTTGATTTTCAACAACGAATTTCTATTACTAACTTATACTAATTCATGTTTTCGACTATCCTAAATTTATATATTTTCGTCTAAGTAAATAAATACAGTTTTTATTTAAATACTGCAGTAAAATACTATTCCTACCGGAATTACTGTAACATAATACTGTTTATACCGGAGTCTGTAGTTAAAGCACTGTTTATACCAGATTTATTGTGTAAACAGTTACTGTATAGATTAAAACTACTGTATAAATAGTTACTGTTCAGATCGAAATTACTGTAACAATCTTCAAAAATAATATAACAAACTTCAAAATCACTATTCATCCGAGAGAAAAACGCACCAATTTCTTCCCACAAACACCTCAATCAATGCTAAATCAATCCAATACTATATTTTTTACTTCAATTCAACTCAATTTAACATTTTCTATTTAGAATTTAATATAATTTATTTGAATAAATAGTAACTAAATTCTCAATTAACCATAAAAATTCAAAATTCAAGCTTCTAATGAATCATTAAGTTTAACCGTAACTGAAACTGGAAAGAAAAATGCTCAAATTTGGAGTAATTTGGCCAAAATTTGAGAAAAAAATGGGAGAAAAGAGGTGCTGGAAATGAAGAAGAAAGGCTAGAATGACAAGGTTTTGTGGGAGAAGAATGCGTGAAAGGGTTTTAATTTAGTATGTAAAATATCAATTAGGCCTTTGTTTTTTTTAATATTATAAAAATAACTTAAAACTTTAAAACTCTTTCATTTTAGTCCTTTAAGAAATTATAAAATAACCTTTAATGTTTCAAAATCTTTACAATTAAGATCAAAATTAATCAAAGTATTATTTTCTTAATCCAAAATTCACTTATAACTCAACTTTATAACATTAATTTTAAATTTAAACAAATAATACTATTTTGAACCCAAAATTTATTCATTCACCTAAACATTCTAAATTACACGAAATTTTTTAATTAAACAAATAACATTAAATATTCAATTAAATTTTCTAAATATTGTGAATGCTACATTTACAAATTTATAAAATTGCAGATGTTACATATGAATCCTGTGTATGATTGAGGTTCTGATTCTAAATTTGATTTAGGGGTTTGATGATACCATAATCCACACTCGATTGAGAGTCGATAGTAGAGTGGCTTTATTATATGCATGTACGACTATATGAGTTTATTCAATATATTCATTTATCTGTGTTTAGGGGTCATGACATCTTGCTAGAGGTCACTTATGGTCATTGAGAACTTTAGTTACAAAGAGTTGTACTAAAGAGATATAAAAACGTTCATATCTATCCATGTTCAGCTCATAATGAATCTAGGGGGTTATACACATTAGTTGGTTACTTGATGATGATGGTAATTGCTATTATACAATAATCATTAATTTAGTTAATGACATTGTTTTGATACTATGATTGGATAACAATTTAATTTTCATTGAAAAGAATAAATTTTTTGGTTATGATGCGCTATAACCTGTATGCATGGGAAGTATTTCTATAATTTATGGAATAACGTAAATATAATTTATAAATTTATATGATATTGAAAAACGTATAAGATATAAATATATTAATGAATAAATGAGTTTATTCATTATTGATTATTTAAATATTATTTAATCAAAATTTTCCTAGATTGAAAAGTGGCACCATATGATGTTGTCAAGTGTCAAGTCTTTGATTAAATATTGTCCATTCATTTTGAATCAATGGTTGAGATTTAATGTATTAATATTAATTAAAGTAATCATTTAAAAATAAAATATCTTTTTCAAATATTAATATAATATTAAATATTTAAAGTAATGATTACTTTATTATATATTAAAGTAATATATAAATATCTTGTAAAGCCTGCCAAATTTGAGATAACTTAATTTTATTCAGTTTTGGTATTATTTATGAATTTTCGACTTGTTAGGTTTCAAAGGAATTTGTCTAAGTTAGACATGTATAGTAAAACCATATTTTATGCATAAAGTGCTTTAGAGATATATGAACCTAAGTAAATAATTTTATTTCTCTATTATTTCATGATAACTATAATAATATAAGGACTAGATTGAAAAATTTTTAAAACTTAAGGGGTGAAAATACAAAATCACCATAAGTTAGGGAAAAAAGTATAAATAGTAAAATTTGTGGGCCCACACTAAAATAATTATATTAAGGCCTAATAATATTACTAAGTCAATCCCAAAACATTACTAAGTGAAGGCCAATAGTGTTATGCAAACCCAAGTCCAATTTAAATAAATTTAAGCCAAAATGATGAAATCCAAAAATAAGGCCAAAATTTTATGTTTTTAATCTATATTTTTCTAGATTATTCTACCTTTATTTAGAACAATCAAAAGCCAAAAGAAGAGAAATAAAAAGAAGATATCAAATACATATGGGAAAGAAAGGAAACAAGAAAACAACCAAGGGGAGACTGTGAGACAAGGGAGAGGAGTAAGAAACGTGCAAGCCAAAAGAGAAATAAAAGAGAAGAAGGAAAAACATGTAAAGGAAGAGAGGTGTGGCCAGCTAGGTGAGGAAGAGAGGAAAAGAGAGAGAAAAGGAAGAAGGAAGTGAAAGAAAAAGGGAGGAGGAGAGAGAGAGGTGCCTTGGTAGTAAGTATGTGTGTGTATGTTATTTGATTTTGAAGTTATATTTGTGGTTTATATTTATTTGACGTTAAATTGATGCTAAAATATGAAATTGTGGTTATTGCAAAGTGTAAATGTATGAAATGATTTATATATATATATATATATATATGTAGGTGGCTTAATGATGGGTGAAATAGGTGATGAGAAGTGTTGTGGTGATATGCATTGTGTGTGTGTATAATTGTGGTCTTGGAGAATTTGTGTTGGTGGGTGTTTATATATAAGGCAGTCAATTGGTGTTAATATGGTTGAGTTATGGTAATGTTTTGGTGCTAGAAAAAATTGTAATTTAAGTGTGATTATATGTAATTGTGTGGCTGGATGGTGTTTAAACATAAGGTAGTAAATTTAACATGAAAATGGTGGTGAAGGGTAGGTAGTAATTATGCACGGTGTTGCGAAAACGGAAGCGTAACCATGAGAAAAGTGGGAAGTCATCTTACACTTCCATATGTGTGTTTTCAGGCCGGAAAAATGAAAGAATTAGGTGTGATGGGCCATGAGTTTGGTGGTCTGAAGGTGTTAAAAATATAGGGCAAAAATTGTGTATAGGCATATTTTATAGGTTGCTGAAAACTCAGAGCAGGGCTTGGAAAAATAAGAATTTAGTGAGTTCCAGACTTGGATTAAGCACCATAAAATTCTAGAGAAACTAGACATATATGAGTATAGCATATTCAAAAATCAATTTGTTTTATAAAGAGATGAGGTCACAGAAAAATCTAGAAGTTGGCTGCCCTGTGACTACATACACCCTGTTATGCTTTTGCGTCGAGTGCTGAAAATCACTTATAAGTTGAACATATGAATACGAAATTTGAATCCGTAAAAAGTCATGAAAATTAAACTCATAATAGAATATGTTATCAAAAAGTGAGGTCAAGATAGGTTACCGATTTGGCATAGTGCAATTTTATTGCAAGCATAAGATATGCCTTGCCTAATAAAGTGTCCCTAGAATAAATTTAGATTTTATTTAGTAGATATTCAGATTATATTAATGTTTTATTAGGTGGCAAGTTTAGGTATAATACATTTTTTTTAATTTATTAGATAAATATATTGCCTAAAATCCTAACGAAGAATCATTTATTGTAGATTGACAACTCGAACATCCGCCACCAACACCTTAAATAAGGTAGATTAGATGGCAACATGAGAGTGGATATTTTATTTTCAAAATTTTATTTATACAAAATATTCGGTTTATGAATGTTTTAGAAAAACCTATTGAAATAAATATTTTATGATATATTTTCTAGAATATAATTTGGACAAATATTTGAAAAGTAAATGTTATGAAAAGTGAATTGAATGATTAAATTATTTACAAATCCAGTGTTTATGGCTATTTTATATTGAAATGAAAATAAATACGGTAGGAGTAAGAGTAAATTTAGAAAATGTTTTAGATGTTTGTGAATTGTTTATGTAGATGAATTGATGTGTGATAAATTGAATTGTATTGATTTGTGAAATATGCTTTGTGGACTGTATGTGTTGAGATTTGGTTAGTGCTAGTACTCAGTGTGAATGTGTTTGTGCACGAATGAATTACATTAGTTTAGAGGGATGGATCAATGTGGGTGAGGCTTCCCTCTATAATAAAGTTCAGAGGGTTGGACCAATATGAGTAATGCTTCCCTATAAAATAAAGTTTAGAGGGATAGACCAATGTAGGTGAGGCTTCCCTCTATACTAAAGACTAGAGGGTTAGACTAATATGGGTGAGGCTTCCCTTTGAAATAAAGTCTTGAGGGTCGAACCAATATGGGCGAGCCTTCCCTCTGAAATTAAGCCAAAAGGGATAAGTCATAATGAGTGAGGCTTCCATCTGAAATAAGATTTATTTATGATGCTTGTATGATTTTTAGTAAATTGTTTAAATTTCATATTTTTAAATGAATGTGTGATGTTAAAATTTAAATTATATACTCTTATTTTTCATTCACATTTTCTTACTTTAATTTTATCCAGTTACTAGGACTCCCTCTCCAGTGGAGATATAGACTGAGGACAATGGTGAATACTGCAGTCACTAGGACATTATGAGCCCATCATGTAAGGAGAATCATTTGTATAATAGATAGAATTGAAATTTGAAGTCATCGCATGAAATTTTAGCATGAATGATATTGTGTTAAAGATTATAAAATATAAAAGGTATTATTTTTATCTTTAGTTCATGATAGGGCATATTACTCTTATGCATTTATGCATTGTGTCACTTATTATTGTGGTTTCATATTTTTGTACATGTATTCAAATAAATAATGAGGCTTAGGGTGATGGTAGGGATCTGTCACCTGCCGGTAACATCTCCGAGTATGAGGTGTTATAAGAGTGGTATCAAAACAAGGTTTAGAGGTCGGTGACTGCAATGGAAGAGTGTTAGTGTCTTGTATATGCAGTATGTTTGGGATATTCATATACAAGGGACTACATCTTTGGTATCTTTGTTTATCATTTAGTGTTTTGTCCCATATAGTATAAGAATGATTTAAGAGATTATATGACCTTATTTATTTTCTCATAGATATAAAATGTCATCTTAATGTATAATTAAAGATGACATGTTGATTTGATTAAGTTTGAATCTCGACAAAAATTGGATTAATTATAGATTTTGGGAAGGCCAAGTACCTGTGAAGAGAATTAGAAGTGCATGTTGTTTTGTTCCAGGGTCATTTCATTAAAATGAAATATTGTTTCAATATAGACCTGAAGTTGATGAAATACTATGAGATGCGAAGTTAGACCTAATATTGGTTATATCGCTTACAGAAAGAGTGAAGGGTGATAGAAAATGGTTGTCCATTATAAGAAAAAGTGCGAAATGAGATTTTAAAGGTTCTTAAAAGATTATAAATGCTATTTTATTAATTATAAATAATTTACAATTAATTATAGAAATACATTTATATAAGAGGAATAATATACCTGAACCAAATGACACGATTGGTTCTAGGGTATATCTCCAACAATAACATCCACTCACTGAGTCTTCTTAGACTTACCCTCCCTGGATACTAGAGTTTTACAGTAGTAAAAAGGGGGACGGTGATATGTAACACCCCTAGATACTGATGTTTTACAGTGGTAAACAGGGGGACGATGATACGTAATCCCTTAGATACGGGAATTGTATAGATGTGTATTTAGGGTGATGACGATACGTAATGCTCATAAATACCAGAATTTTTCAACGGATTTTGTTTTATGACAAAACAGTTTCAAAATTGTTTTATAACAGTTGAAAAATGTAAGTTATGATGTTGTTTCAAATTTACCATGAAGTAGCTTTTAGAGTAATTTTTATTATAATAAAGTTTGATCATGAAAATTGATTTAAATTTTGCATCGCAATTTTATTTATAGCAAAAATTGATATTTATAAGAATTTGATGTGCCCTTATATATATAAATAATAACATCCACTCACTAAATAGCAAGGATATAGAACTAGTAAGCTAATTCAGCATCATGAAGACACGAGTGAGGAAATAGAGCACATCGCAGTCACTAGAGTTATAGGGTCTATGTCGTGTATATTGTTGTATGTTTCAATATATCATATGATGTCCATTTGACATCAAGTGTTGTATTTATAGGCACGATCATTCATTTGTATATTTAATTCCTCATGTAATGTGATGTAAGCATTTATAGTAGATATGGCATTAATGGAGGCATATCACCCTGAGATGCATAAATACATTTTATACATTGTGTTGTGTGTGCGTGTTTCACATTGGTAATTGTACAAGTTCTGTAAGGCTTATAGTGGTAGAATGGTTCTATCACCTGCTGGTGACATTTCAGGTTTTGGGATGTTACATTGGTGTACAACCTATGCTCCCTCAGTATATGCAATACCTTATGAAGGTGCTCTGTAAGCTCCTGCTCACTCCGGAATACACCATAATATCATTAATAAATACTATTACAAACTGATTTAGAAAAGGTTTGAACACTCTGTTTATCAGATCCATGAAAGCTGTCTGAGTATTAGTCAGACCAAAAGACATTACTAAAAACTCATAATGCCTATATTTAGTCCAGAATGTTGTTTTCAAAATATTCTCTTTTCGAATTTTAAGCTGATGATACTCGGACCACAAATCAATTTTTGAGAAGCACCGCGCTTCTTGTAATTAATCAAACAAATTATCAATCCTCAGCTGTCGATAGTCATTACACAACTAGAGGGTTCCATCTTTCTTCTTTACAAATAACATTGGTGCACTATAAGGAGACACACTGAGGCATATGAAACTTTTGTCTAGAAGGTCCTGCAAGAGCTATCTTATATGGTGGGATCGATATAAACTGAGTGTTAAGAGCTATGTCTATATAGAACTTAACCTCCCCGTCGGGGGGTAGCCCAGATAACTCTTTTGGAAACATGCCAGAATATTCCCTGACTATTGGAATCTTGTCAATACTTAAATCACTACTCCTGGAATCATAACATGTGCAAGGTACCCAGTGCTTCCTCTCCTAAGTAACCTGGAAGCATGCAAGGCAGATATCAAATTGTGTAGTTCACTCCTATCCCCCCTGATATACTGGAGCTGCCTTATCAGAAGGCTGGAGCATAATGGTTTTCTCTCTATAATCTACAACTGCATGATGTTTAGATAGCCAATTCATACCCAATATAACATCAAAACTTAATATCACCAGTAGTATCAAATTAGCACAGTAACTGCGCCTACCAATATTCACCACACAATCTCTCAAAATTTTAGACGCTACTACAAGGTCGCCTGTAGGAGTGGCCACTATTATAGGGCATTTAGTGACTCCATAGCTCTACTCAAACGGGTGACAAAATATGACAAAATAGAAGAATGAATAACCCCTGAATCAAATAATGCCTTGGCATATTAAGAGTCTATTAAAAGAGTACTTGTCACCACAACATCAGATGCTTGAGTATCTTGAGGTGTCAACACATAAACTTGTGCCTGGCCTCTATTCGCTGAAGTCTGTCCTTGCCATCTGTTGTATGTCCCCTAATAGGTGGTCTGTGACCTGTCTCCCTCATACTCCTATTGGGCTAAAATCAAGGTGGTGCTGTTAATAAGTGTACAGACAGGGTCTGTGAGGGATGTATTGGGCAATCTCTTTTCAAATGGCCTACCTAACCACACTGATAACAAGTCCTAGAGTCTCATTGATAAGTACATGTATGCAACCGTTTGCAGATCTAACATGGTATGGGTGTTGGCTGTGCCACAGAAGGTGATGAAACTGTTCGAGAAGTGGTACCTTGGATAGATTTACGGTTAGGACCTCTACGTACAACATCTCTATCTTGAGGAACAATAAGAGGAAAGGCCGACGTATGCTAATGCTAAATGCGCTCGCCTCAATGGTAAACAGAATTAGTGTTACGGAATGAAAAGAAAAGAGTCAAAAATCTATCATGAGCATGAAGAGATCGATACTTGGAATGGAAGTATCGATACATTGTTCAAATGTATCGATACATTCAGAATGTATGCCGATATTCATTGAACGGATCGATACGTATAAAGAAAAGTATCGATACTTAGCAAGTCAGAGACTTGGAAAGAAATTACAAGTTGACTAGATCGATACTTAGAGAAAGTATCGATATATTTCAAAACAGAGAGTTCAAAAATAATTACAAGATGAACCAGATCGATACCTTCATCAAAAGTATCGATACATGGCTAGACAAAGAGTTTGAAATTAATTACATGTTAAACCAAATCGATACCTTCAACAAAGTTATCAATACATTGAAAAGAGAAGGATCGATATGTAAAGGCAAATATATCGATACTTGAGGACGATAGAATTTCCATAATCGAATTAGTGTTAGGAACAGATCGATACTTGGACTAAAGATATCGATACCTAGCCCAAAAGTATCGATAAATGATGCAAATCAGGGTAAAATTCGATGAGCAATTTGTTTATCACACCCTCTATTATAAATACCCAAGAAGGGGGATTTGATCTTAGTATCTTCTTCACTCGTTCTCTCCCTCTCTCACTTTAAAAATACCTCTCTCATTCTCTCATTCAGATTTGACCAAATCTTTCTAAATACTTGGCTTATTCTTGCAATGTATGTTGCCAAGTGAGTAACCCGTCCTCTTCTCTATATGTTGGTACTGATTTCGAACTGGAAATAATAAGGAAGAAATTAGGGTTCAAAGAGGAACTTGGAGTTTTTCATTTTAAACGGCGATTTGAGATTTCTAAGGACTTCTACAAGTTTCAGGTAGGTTTATTAACCTATTACAAACATGATTTCAAGATTTAAAACAAATTAAAATATTAGGGTTATTGTTCATCCGAGACTTTCATTGATTTCGTGTAGGAAAAATAGATTGTGATAATCTGAGTTAATTGGAAGTTTATAGTGAAATGTATATATGTTGGACATTAATTAGAATGTGTGTATTTTGTTTTAAATGAAAATGTGAGTTAAGAATACTCATGGCTATAGGTTTTCATTGTTGGAAATCGGTTAAATGGCATTGGTTAGTAAGCCTCATGATGTGTCGTGTGTCAATTAAGGGATTCTAGACATGTTTTCTATGAACATTACATTTAGTACATATATGTTAAATTATTTGGAATTGAGGAATTCATTATATTATGCATATATTGTTGGAGATATGCCCTAGAACCAATCGTGTCATACGGTCTA
>JAXCLQ010066386.1:0-15091 GCA_035584115.1 Cedrela odorata | reverse complement strand
TACGTGAATTTGTATCCTTGGAGGCATTGAACGTTACATGTCATGCAACAGCCATAAAACTTCTTAGCAAATAAGCTCAAAGATCGACAAAAGTTGAGGGGGACAAAAACAAAGGGGAAAGAAGGTAGAGTCGAAAGCAAGAAGTTCAAATTTGACTTGACCGGATCAACGGTACGTATATATCATGAAGTCAACTAACTTACAATATCGCATGGCTCACGTGATATTATTTTATCAATTATAGGATTACAGTGCTCAGCAATTAACATTTGATTTTTTATATTTCAGTTGATTAAGTCTTCCGAGTAGCTAAGAAAAAAATATATTTTTCCAAATATGTATGTTATTTTTATGCATAAATTTAATTTGAAAGTATAATTTATTAAAGTGTTGCGTAAACATTTTTTTTAATCTTTATTTAATAAATAAAAAATGAGTCGACCATTTGTCATTCTCAATTTCAAACATATTCTTAATCTTCTTTAAATTCCATAAGTGTGAAGCAAGAAGCAAAGCCTTAAGTTTTCTTTTTATCACTCTTCCCTGCTGAGTTTCAAAATTTTGAGGAAAGATGAATGGTGGTTCTACTGCATCAACCTGCAAAAGGTAACAAACAAACTCTTAATGTATTATTTTATTACTTTTGTGAAAAATCTTACTCTAAATTATTTAAACATTCTTATATATTTAGATTTTAGATATGAATCTATGTTGCTTGGAGCAATCTGTTGGATTTATTTCTCACATATTGTGAATTAACATAATCATTCATGTAATTTTATAATTTAAATTAGAATATAATATATGACTAATGTCAAATATATTGGAGTATGTGTGACTAACTTATAATTTGTGATCACATTATGTAATTGAGTCAATTTATTGTTATACTCATTATAGTAGTCTAATTTTGTACAAATACGATCTTAGTGTATTTATTGATTTATGACTCATAATTAGATGAGTCATTTTTGTTTATTATACGGAAGGAGGTTCCTGCTCTCATCTTATATATATTGTGCTTGCTCATTAAGCACAGTAATTTTTGGATAAAGGGCAGAGAGTAGAAATTTCTCTCTTTCATTTTTCCCTTCCCGCATCTTCCAAATCCGAATTTTGGTTCTGACTTCACTTGATTTTGATCCAATTGAAGCAATTGGGAGCTTGAAGTTGGTACATAGCTGTGTTTAGGGTATAAAGTGCAAATTTTCGAATTGTTGAAATTCTTGGTTTGGTGCATTTTTTTTATCTAATTTGGGGTAAATTGAGAGTATATTTGGCGACATTTATCGAATTAGATCATAGGAATGTATTTTTCCCCAAATTTGGAGGTTGAATTATCCAGGTTGAGTTGGAAACCTGTTTTGAAACCCGTTTCCCCATTTTAAAGGTTGTTGGGTTGGGAAGATAATGAAATATCTATTAGGTCCTATGATAAAATGTCAATGGGGTTTATATCTTATTTAAAATTAATTTTTGGTATGTAAAAATTTGATATTTATGTTTTTGTCCTGATATTTTATTATTATTACGTTATAATCTATAATTATTGTTATTTATTTTTTTACCCCATTATTTTAGTTATTTTCACTTTAGTCTCAAAGTTTTTAGTTTCTTGTAATTTAGTTCAGAAACAGTAATCCATCTTTATTATTAAACATAATGGACATAATGTTTATATGTTTATAGTTTTATGAAAAGGCAAAATTACAATTCAAAGTGACTGTGCATCTGCCTGTCATAGGACCAGTCATAATAAATTATTTTGAATTTTGCATTATTTTGTTCATTTATAGACAATACTTATTAAATGTTGTGATAGATTACACACACACACACACACACATATAGTTTTATCAAGATCCATATGGGTGGTGAGATTATCCTGTCGATAAATTATTACTTGGTAGGATGTTTGAGTTAATAAAGAGATTAATTGTGTGTTTTATACTGGGAATTTTGATTACCCTGTCGGTATCAAGTCTTTTAGTCTTACATATAATTAGTTTGCTTTATTTTTTGTTGATATAATGTGAAAGAAGTGAAACTGAAGAATCTATTTTGATAGCATGATTTTGTATTACATGCATGAATGACCCCTTTGTTTGGTAATTCTTCCGCTTGTGATTTATTAGCTTCTTTCCAATTAGCTTCCATAAAAACATTGATTGGGACCAATTATGAGGATTGACGTGAATCTATTTTAGTGCACTTGGCTATCACAGATAAGAATTTGGCATTACGAAAGGATCCACCTCCATCGCTTACAGATGATAGTTCTGTTTTTGATATAATATTTTGGGAGGTATTAGATACTTCAAACAGAATATGACTAACTGTGATGAGATACTCTATTGATAAGCCTATTAAGGAGAGCATCCTTAAAAGTGAGTATGCAAAGAATTTCCTAGATACCGTTGGAAAAAGTTTTAAGAAGATAGACAAGGCTGAAAAGTCTAATTATATGAAATTGTTCACTACTATCTGTTATGACGGGATTTCTGGAGTTAGAGAACATATCTTGAGATTGTCTAGCTATCACAGAAAATTGTTGGACATGAGTGTGCCACTGCCTAAAGATTTTCTTGTTTTTCAGATTTTGGAGTATTTGTCGACTCAGTTTGCTAATATGAAAAGTAGCTATAACACCAAGAAAACATCGTGGACACTCGAACAAATCACAGCCTTTCTTGTTCAAGAAGAAGAGAATATGAAGAAGAATCAATAACACGTTGCCATGATGGTTGAGCAGGAGAGTGGGAATAGAAAGAAATACTTATCAAGGAGTTTTAATAAATCTTTTAAGAGGAAGAACTCTAAGAAAAATGCTTTTACTTCTGGTTCTACATCTACCACCAATTCTGGTATTGGCTTTTCAGAAAGATTTAAAGGAAAATGCCACTTTTGTCATAAATATAGGTATAAAAGGGTTGATTATGTAGAATTCAAAGTTTGGCTAGAAAAGAAAGGTATAATACCTTTAGCCTTTATGTTCTTTGAATCCAACCTAATTGATATTCCTTCTAATACTTAGTGGTTAGATACTAGTGCGACCATTAATATAATGAATTTTTTATAGGAATTCAGAAGCAGCAAGAAGCCAAATGAACGAGAGCTAATTGTACATATAGGCAATGGAGTAAAGGTTAATGTTGAACTCATTTGAGTTGTTAGATTAAAGCTGGCATCTAGCCATATTGTAGATCTATTAGATACAGCATATAATCCTTCTGTTAGAAAAAACTTGATATCTGTATCTATTTTGGATAGATCTGGCTATACTTTTCATTTTAGTGACAGAAAAGTATAGATGTTTTATAATGCTATGCTTGTTGGTTCTAGCACTTTATATGACGACTTTTATATGATTGATTTATCTCCTAATGTTGTTCAATCATCTTGTACTACTTATATTATGAATGTTAGCTCTTCGTATGGTAAAGTGAATGAAAATTCCTCTATGTTATGGCATAGACATTTAGGTCATATTTCTAGAAAAATGATACAAAGGCTTGTTGCATATGGTATTCTTCATAATCTAGACTTTTTTGATTTTGGCACTTGTGTTGTTTGTGTTAAAGGCAAGTTTACTGCTAAAACCAGGAGAGATAGAATCAGAAGAAGTCAAGAGATTTTGAAGTTAATACATACTAACATTTGTGGGCCTTTTAATACTGTTGCTATAGGTGGTTGTAAATGCTTCATCACGTTCATTGAAGACATTTCTCATTATGGTCATATTGAATTTCTTGTTGAAAAGTCTGAGGCCTTGAATGTTTTTGTAGCCTTTAAGGCTATGGTAGAACTTTAAAAGAGTAAGAAAATTAAGGCAGTCAGATTAGAGAGAGGTGATGAGTATTATAGGAGATATGATGAAACTGGGCGTAATCCTAGACTTTTTGCTAGATATCTTCGAGAATGTGGTATAGATGCTCAGTATATGATGCCCAGTACTCTTGAACAAAATGGAGTTGTAGAAAGAAGAAATCACACCCTTCTTGATATGGTGTGATGTATGTTCAGTAACTCCACATTACCAATTTTTCTGTGGGGTGAAGCTTTGAGAACTACAGCATACATTCCAAACCAATTACTAAGCAAGTCAGTTCCCAAAACTCCTTATGAATTATGGTTAGGTAAGAAACCCAGCTTATGTCATTTTCATATTTGGGGTTGCAGAGTAGAAGTGAGGCCTTATATTCCGCAATTAAGAAAACTTGATCTGGAAATTGTTAATGGTCATTTTATTGGCTATTGCATTGGCTCAAGGGGTTCTAGATTTTATTGTCCTTTTCACACTACTAGAATCATTGAGTCTGATCGTGCCATTTATTTTAAGAATGACCATGATAGTGGGAGTTCTAAGGCTCGTGATATTTCTTTACAAGAAGAACGTGTGGTTATGCCTATCCCATTTTTGTCTGTTCTTGCCATGAGATTACCATACGTTGAACATGCTAATGATTATTTTCAGAAACCTGAAGCTCATCATGATTCAGAGCCCATGGTTGTAGAGGAAAATTCTACTGATGTGCCATTGCGTAGATCTCAGATGACCAAGAGACCTGCTATTTCTGATGACTATCTAGTCTATTTGAAGGAACATGAGTATAACGTTAGCGTGTCCTCTGATCCTGCTACATTTCTAGAGGTTGTTAGTAGTTTGAAATCCTTATCTTGGATACATGCCATGCATGATGAGATGGCATCTATGGTTCATAACAATATGTGGGATTTAGTTGAATTGCCATATAAATGCAGACTAATAGGTTGTAAGTGGATTTTCAAAATAAAGAAAAATGCCAAAAGTCAAGTAGAAAGATACAAAGTTAGGCTTGTAACTAACGCTTTTAGTCAGAAGGAAGGTATTGATTATAAAGAAACCTTCTCACCCATTTCTATCAATGACTTATTTTGTATTATTATGGCATTAGTAGCTTATTTTGATTTAGAGCTACATCAGATGGATGTCAAGACAACTTTTCTTAATGGAAGCTTGTCTGAAGATATATATATATATATATATAGTTCAACCAGATGATTTTATTGAAACTGGCAAAGAACACATGGTATGTAAATTAAATAAGTCTATTTATGAACTTAAACATGTATTTAAGCAATAGTATTTACAGTTTGATGAAACTGTCAACTATTATAGATTTCAGGAGAATATTGTTGATCACTGTATATACTTTAAGGTAAGTGGGAGTAAATATATCTTTCTGGTGCTTTATGTTGATGATATATTGCTTGCAGCCAATGACATTGATTTTTTGCTTGAGACAAATACATGTTGGCTTGTCATTTTGATATGAAGGATCTTGGTGAAGCCCATTATGTTTTAGGAATTGAAATCCTTCGTGACAGAAATAAAGGTGTTCTTGGTTTGTTTCAAAAAACCTACATTAATCGTATTTTAAGTAGATTCAATATGGAATCATGTACACCTGAAAAAGCACCAATTGTGAAAGGTGGCATATTATGAAAATCACAATGTCTTCGAGATGACATTGAAAAGACTTAAATGCAACAAGTCCCTTATACTTCAATTACCGGAAGTTTGATGTATGTTCAAGTTTGTACACGCCCATACATTATTTTTCCTATGGGTGTACTTGGTAGATACTTGAGTGATCCTAGTATCAACCACTGAAAAACTGCCAAGAAAGTGTTAAGACATTTATAGGATACCAAAGATTTTATCTTAACATATCGGCGATTCGACATTCTTGATATAGTTGGATTTTCATATGCTAATCATGCAAGCTGTCCAGATGACAGTAAATCTATTTTCGGATATATCTTGATGATGGCTGGTAGAGCTGTTTAATGGAAAAGTGTCAAATAGACACTTACAGCTTCATCAACCATGGAAGCAGAGTATGTAGCATGTTATGAAGCTACATGTCAATCTATTTGACTGCATAAATTTTTCTCAGGGCCAGATCTTGTGTTTTCCTTTCCGAAGCCATTGAATATTTATTATGATAATTCTGCATCAGTTAATTTCTCTCGAAATACTCAAAGTTTCTCACGTTCAAAACATATTGATATTAAGTATTTGTTTGTACGAGAGAAAGTTGCTCAATCTTATATTTTTATTGAGCATATTGTTACAAAACTCAATTTGGCTGATCCACTAACTAAAGGCTTAAGCCTTAAGGTTTTTCAAACATGTGTGGCTTATATGGGATTATTAGAGTCTTTTGTTGTGTTTAATTAGTGGGAGTTCTGGATTGTCTGTAATTAAGTTGCAACTATAATGAAAGTATGATTATTCATACTTAATGCATGCATATTATGGTTTGTCATATATTATTGTTATGTACACAATTTGTTGTATATATATGACATTAAATCGTGAGGATATTGTGGTCTAAGACATTATAGACTGAGACTTTGGGGTCTAGTCTCAGTATAGCTTCCTTTATTGTGATAGAGATATTTTGTGTTTGTCTCATTTGGTTGTAAGGAAGCAATGCATTTAAGAGATATTTTGTTTATTCTCATTTTGTTATATGTGTAGACGTTATGGAAATAAACATTTTAATAGCTTACTTTTGGTATTTCTATATCATATTTGCATACTACTACCTTGTCAGGTTTTTATGGCATCTTCTTATGTGTTGAGCATCTTGTCAGTGCCAGCATACCACTCAATATTATAAACACATTATGGACTTGTTTTGTTTTAAGTGTTAGCTGACTATATTGTTAAGACACTTACAGGTTAATATGATAACCTTATTTTCAAATGACACTAGAATAATTTATGTTGTCCAAGTGGGAGATTGTTGGATTTATTTCTCACATATTTTGGACTAACATAATCATTCATGTAATTTATAATTTAAATTAGATTATATTATATGACTAATGTCAAATATATTAGAGCAAGTGTGACTGACTCATAATTTGTGATCACATTATATAATTGAGTCAGTTTATTGTTACACTTATTATAGTAGTATGATTTTGTACAAATATAATTTTAGTGTATTTATTGATTTATGACTCATAATATGATGAGTCACTTTTTTTTATTACACGGGAGGGGGTTCATGATCTCGTCTTATGTATATTGTGTTGGCCCATTAAACATAGTAATTTTTGGACAAAGGACAAAGAGTAGAAATTCCTCTCTTTCGTTTTTCCCTTTCCGTATCTTCTAAATTTGATATTTGGTTTTGACTTCACTTGATTTTGATCCAATTGAAGCAATTGGGAGTTTGAAGTTGGCACACAACATCATATGACAACTTCTGGTATGTTTTCTGTTATTGATTGAAGTTGTTGTGGGTGTGTTATGGATAAAATGGTTGATATATTGTTTCGCTACATTTGGCTCGATTTAATGAGATTTTGAAACTCTAACACATTCTCCATTTCGTCTACCGACTGAAAATCTTTTCTAATGATTTCGATATTGCCTAAATGTTCAATAACATGTTGACTTCTTGTTTGTTTAATTTTTGCTTAGTAAAAAAGAAAACCAGCATCTGGGTTCATTTACTATTAAGATTTACTTAATTTGAGCTTTTCTATTTCTCAAATGTTTTGTCCCTAAATCTTAATAATTTCATGCCATTGTCATCAAATTTTAGGTTAGAAGGCAAGGTGGTAATCATTACAGGAGGAGAAAGCGGGATTGGAGCAACCGTGGTGTAACTTTTCCGTGAAAATGGTGCTAAAGTTGTTATAGCCAATGTCTAACACAAACTTTGTCAAGCCCTTGCTGAAAAGCTAGAGGAAAATGTTTGCTAAACTCATTGTGATATATCAAATGAAGATGATATCATCAATCTTGTTGACACCGCCATTACTAAACATGGAGAACTTAATATCATGTACAACAATGCAAGATTCTTAATTGTAAATCTGGTAACATTTTGGACACACCAAAATTAGATCTAGATCGCTTACTTGCTGTTAACACAATTGGTGGTTTCTTAGGAGCCAAACATGTTGCCAAAGTCATGATATCGTAGCGCAAATGTTGCATATTGTTTACAGCCAGTGCTCATACAGCAATTGCTGGACTTGGCTCTCCTGCTTATACAATATCCAAATATAGGATCATAGCACTAGTGAAAAGCATGGTGGCTGAGCTTGGACAACACAGTATAAGAGTGAATTGCATCTTGCTGTATGGCTTTGCGACGGGGATGACACTTAATGTAAACTTTGTTATTTGAACACAGGGATAAAATGGTCATTTAAGGATATTTAGTATCACAAGTGCAAGATTTAAGATTTATTTGATACATTAACGAGACTTAAGAGAACTTAAGTTAATTTAATAAAATGATTAATATGAATTTATAAATACTTTTCAAAATCTAAAAAGGGATTAAATTGAAAGATTTTTGGGGACCAAATTGCAAAATTTTCAAACAGTGAAAAATGAATACTGTAGCAGTACTGTAGTGATCACTGTAATAAGTTACTGTAGCACCAAAAATGGTCAAGCGAATTCAGAAAACGGCTGACAAGCAGTAGCGACGTCGGTGGATAGTACCAATCTGGTCGACCGAATTAAAAACGATCGACCGACAGTAAGGTTGTTCGACCACACTGTTCACAGCATTTTAGCAATGTAGCGAACTGTTCATGGTACTGTTTACAGCACTGTTCATCGTAAAAATTCAGTTTTTTTGAGATTTTTCAAAACTTTTAAGGGTATTTTGGACCTTTTACAATTTATTTATATATACCCAAGCCCAAATAGTATCTTCAAGCTTCTTTCACTCTAAAACAAGGCCAAATTATTTCTTTCTATCTCAAAAACGTTTCTCTTACTTTTCTCTACAATTTCTCCAATTTATTCTGATTAAATTTAAAGATTTTGTCACCAAATGACTCCCTATCATCTCCTCTTCGATTTGATACCGATATTGGGTTAGAAAATGTGAGAAACGGCGAAGAAGAAAAATGAGTTTCAGGGAAAAATTAGGACTTTTGCGTGTAAGCGACAAATTGAAGTTTCTATGGACTTGAACAAGTCACTAGTAAGTCAATTTACCCATTTCAAGCATGATTTTAAGATTTGGAACCAAATAAAGCCTCGGTTTTACTGTTCATCTGAAAATTTGAGTTTAATTTTGTATGGAAAATGTAGATTAGTATTTTATAGTAATGATTGGAAGTATTTGATGACAAATATATGTTAATTCGTCATTCGAACAAGTATATGTATTATTACCGAAAATGCAAACCTTGTGAAATTATGTTGAATGGAGATAATTGGAAGTATATGAAGTCGATTTTGCGTTAAATGTTGTTTGAAGTAATTATATACATATATACACACATGACGGAAATGTTGAACTGTGTATTTTCGACAAATGAAAGTTATGATGACATATACATGTGTTGATATTGTCGTTGGGATATTTATAACTGTGGTTGCCGAAAATATGAAATTGCATAGGATTGAAATGTATGACAAGAATTGAATTCATAAGAGCAATTATTTTGGAAATTATGGTAACATATACGCACTAAGTGTTGTTGGGAATAAATATAGTAGTTTTAAACGTAAATGTGGGATTTGGAATAATTTCGGCTATAAAATTCCATTGTTGGGAATCGGATAAATGGCCTCGTAATATGTATGTGTCAACTAAGGAATCCTAGGCATGTTTTCCACGAAACATACATCTAAAGCATTGTGCTTAAATTACATCGGAATCGTGAAGTTGATTATATATATATGTGTGTGTAATATAGGTGTCAAACACCTAAGAAAGGAACACACTAAGCGTAAGGAATAGTGTTGGGAATGAATACTCTTCCCGTTACTGTGAGTGGAACTATTTTTAACTTATTTTCATGTTTTAATATGTTTAATAAAACTTACTATTTCATGAACTAAGAAATAGATTTATTACTGTTTAAAGTAAATGAAAATGGCTTGTGTGATTTAAATGATATATGAATGGCCAAGGGCCAAATTTGATATTGATAAAGCATGTTTATAACTATTGAAATGAAATATTTATTAATTTGAAATGTGAATGGCCAGGGGCCAAGTTTGAGATTGAAAATACATGTTTTATAATGATTTGAAATTGAAATTGCATGTCTATCTAGTAATGTGAAATGAAATTAATTTGAATATATACATGTTTGTGGCTTTGAAATTGGTGATGGCCGGGAGGGCCAAGTATGTATGAGACTGTAGCTATAGGGTAGTAGCCTAGGGACGGACCTATGATAGGCCGCCTAGGTGAGTGCACCGTAGGCGGGGCAGTTTTATGGCTAGATATGATGATACAGAGTTGCTCACCTGTAGGATTGTCAATGACAGTCATGAGTATCATCACATGACTACTCGAGGCGAACGTTAGTGGTGGGCTAGTTTTAAAAAGACAACATGCCTTATTTATATTAAAAATGAAATGGTTTTATTAAAATGAGTATTGCTTTCAATGCATAAAGCCCACTGACGGTCTCGGGATTACTACGGCCAAAGTAATCACCGAGAACAGAAGCCAGCCTAGTGTTTTTACTAGCATGCCATGTTTTATCAATATAAAATTGTTTTTAGTGTATTTACAAATGATTTTCTTAAACTGTATTTTTATCCACTCACGAGTATATCCCCATATACTCACCTCCCACATCTCCCAGTTGCAGGAGATCAAGATTTAGAAGTGCATTGTACACGTGATGGTAGTGATCAGAACAAGGGTGTAACGCCCTTAGGTTCAAGTACAGTTGACATTCTAGACTCACAGACTTGTACGGATTAGTCGACTAGGTATCTTTTGATAAATTATATTATGTATGTATTTTATGAACATCAAATAATGTAATTTGATAAGTATTTGACATGTATATTAATTTAAATATATGTCCATGGTGGGATGATTTGGAAACTGTTTTAGGGAGACATATTTTTATCAATGTGATTATAATTGTTTTGAGAATTGTTTTAAGATACATAAGTATACAGGGGTAACAGGTACCCAAGCAGCCTTATAGGCTTAAGGAACATGTTTATGGATAAGAATGTGTCTCGAGGGTTTGTGGCGATTGTCACGTATGGACCCCACGGACGAGGGCGTGACACTTAAAACTGGAGTTGATCTAGCAATAGTAGAAGCAATAACGAGCGAGATAGGTAATCTGAGAGGGCAAGCTCTGAAACCTGAAGGCATTGCAAATGCTGCGCTTTATTTGGATAGTGATAAAGCAAGTTATGTGAGTGGGCAAAACTTTGTAGTTGATGATTTTAGATTTTAGTAATGGATTTCGAACTTTACTGATGTATTATTTGTGACGATGATGTGTATGATTCAGAAATTTAGAAGTAAACCAAGAAGAAATTATATCCGTTAGTTGATACGTAAATGGACGAAATTTAAGTTAAATGTTAACATTGCTCTATGTATATGATTCTGAATTATTTGTCAAATTTAAATTGAACAACTATACAAGCTTTATTTATTAAAGAATAATACACACAGAGCGTATTTGATGCCCTACATTTTGTTGTGTCTAATATTATTAATTTGTTGTATTGCATTCAATGATTTAATAAATAAGGTTTATTTATGTTACTTTATTATATACACAATTAATATAATAAAAATGCTAATTATTTATATATATCACATAATACAATAATATAAATTAGGTGCATTTTCGCATATCTCCCTTAAAGTTTGATGAAATTACATATAGAGACATGTTTTCTCAAAACTAACGAATAATATTCCTCAACAATAATACTATTATATTTGACTGTTAATTGATTAAACAAAATAATGAAATATCTGAAATAACATTGTGTGTATAAATTTGATATATTAGTAGTATTTTTTTATATACATTCACTGAGGTTTAAAAAATTAACAAAAAGTATTCTTAAAAGTCATTTTTTAGTTTTTCACATCTAATTTAATTTTATTTGATAAACATATATAAATTATGTGCTAATTTATTGCACATATATAAGAAATTTAAAAATAGGATAATTCTTGTATATTTAAGAATTATTTGAGAAATATTATATATTACAATAACTTTTCTTAGATTTTATATTAATAATTCTTATATTTTTGTTCAATTTTAAAAACATAGTATGTAAAATATTTAATATATAAATTTATATTTATCAATTAATCACATATTTATTTATATATTTAATATTTAATATTTAAATGTGTAATTTCATTCCCTTGTCTCTCTTAACAAGCTCTCATTTTTTGACAATAAGAAAATTTTCAATGACAAAAATTTTTCGACAACAATTTTTTTTTTTGGCGAGTAAAAAATGTAAGTTTATTGTTATTTATGAGAAATTATTTATTGAAATATTTACTTTTTTTAAAGAAAATTAGAAGTGAAAAATATTTGTTAGTAATTTTTATTTTTAATGCCAAAATTTTTAAATTTTTCAGCACGACAAAGGTGGCTGGTAGGGGCGGCAATTTTTTGGGTTTTTTTTTTATAAATAAATTTTACTTTATGTAAGTTTATATATAAATTTAGGTAGAAGTGTTTTTTTTTCTTTAAAAAAATATTTTGTAGAAAAATTTTATTTATAAATTTTAATAGAAAAAATTAACTGTGTTTTTTTTTAAAATTGTTTTAGTATAAATATTTACATATATATTTTACTAGAAAAAAATTAACTGTAAGATATTCATAACGTCTCGGTGAAGGCTCTATAGCATTAACGTAAGTTGATGAATAATGAAAATTTTGGTTGAAATTGATTACTTCCCAAAAAAAAAAAAAAGGTTGTACGTGCGCATTTGGATCGTCAAGTTATAAAGGAGTACAATACATTCTGTGATTATCAGCGACTATGCTCTCTGTAGTGATGTACAATGGATTGAGATGTCTATACTCTGTAATCACAATATTGCTTACAAAAACATTTACATCAGAATCATTTACAATATCTACGTATATAACGAATTTGGTTTCACTGTCTTAAAAACTTGTTTTAATATGGATAGTGAATTCTGCTTGATCTATTTGAGTGCAGTCATATGTCATGGTAATAATTATTAGAACTTAACGTTTTTCGGAACAGGTACGAGTTAGACAATGTAACCTATGATCTGCCATGACTAACACCAACTGACACAATCTCAACCATACTTGAAATGTTATAAAATAATTTATATTTATTTAAATTTACTGAAAAATATTTTCGCTTAGGGAAAAGTTTAAATTAATACAAATTCAAAAATAGATTAACAAAAAAATTAGTTATTGCAAATTTTATTTTAATACAAATTCAAAAACAAATTTAATTAATGCCCAAAATAACTTAATGCATATCTTAGAATTAATAAAAATTCAAAATAATTAGTTAATTTCAAAACTTACTTAAAGCAAATTTTAAATTACTAAAAATTTAATTAAATTAATTAAAAAAAATTCATACTTACAAATATTAAATCACTACAAATTAAAAAAATTAAATACGAAAAAATCAAATAATAGAACTCACTTGTGTTTTGTATTGTCGTCGGTGGAATACCCATTCATCAATGAAAGAAAAGAAATTAAAATCTTTGAATTATTGAAAAATGGTAAAATGAACTATTTTTATATTGTGAAAAAGTTGTGCTATTAATTTGTGTCTGCGCTTATGTAGGCCTATGCTCGTAGAGCGCTTGCACTTTTTTTTTTTTCATTTTTACTTTTTTTATTTTCTTTATAATTAACTAATTTTTTATTTTATTAATTTTTAATTTTATTTATTAATAAAATAATTAAAAATTTTATTTTATTTTATAAAAAATACATAATAAATAATAAATTATGAAATTAATTTTTATCTGTTAATTCATTGTTTTTATCTTTTGCTATTTTTATTTTTTAATTTACAAAATAAGTAAATTGAAAAACTAACTAAAATAAATAAATAAATAAACATTAAATTTTTTTTTAAAATTAAAACAAAAGGCTTGGCCGGAGCGCAGGTCTGTGGTCAGGCCTAACGCCTTTTTTTATAATGTTATTTATTTATTTATTTTTAATTTACTTATTTTGTAAATTTAAAAAAATTAAAAAATATCAAAAATATAAAAACAATATCCTTTTTTATACAAAAAAATTCCTTATAAATATTTTTATCTTTTGATTTTTTTATTTTTTTAAATTTATAAAATAAGTAAATTAAACAATAAAAACATAAGCATTAAAAATAAAAGGCCCAGGGCTCGAGCATAGGTCGATGGTCCAGCGTAGGGCCCGAGCACAGGTCGGTGCTTGGTCGCAATGCCCGATTGGGAGCTAGGCCTTTTTTTTTAAATGCTTATTTTTGTTTACTTATTTTATAAATTTAAAAAAATAAAAACAATAAACTTTTTTTATGCTTATTTTTTCAAAAAAATAATAAATTTTTTTATTTGTAAATCAATTTATGTTGTGCTCGGGCCCTTTTTTTATTTTTTTAAATTTTCTTTATAATTAACTAGTTTATTCATTCATTAATTTTTAATATTTTTTTCTTCATTAACTAAATAATTAAGTTATTTATTTTTTAAAAAATAGATAATAAATAATAAATTATGAAATTAATTTTTATTTTTTAAAATTTCTTTATTTTTAATATTCTCCCTAACTATTTTTTTTTAAATATACATAGTTAATTTTATTTACAATACAATTTACTACAATAAAATTATAAATTTAAAAAAATAAAAAAATTGTAATTATAGATAATTAAATAAATTAGAATGCACTAAAAGATCAAATTATTGTAACAGTTTTACTGTAATTCATACATTGTAACGAGAATACTGTAGTATTTCTTTGGTATGAAGGGAAAAGTATCTAAGTACGAAGGGAAAAGTATCTAAATTAATTAAAATTGGATAGTTTGATAAGATGAAATTATGATTGATTAAAATTATAAATAGATGATAAAATAAGGTTATTTTCGAAATTTTCTCAGATTTTTTTCTAAGATAAAGGGTAATACTTTTCTGAGGATCGGTCTCACTCTGCAAAATGGCAACCTCGTCTATTCTCTCTGCAATCACAAGAAGGTAAGTACAACTAGCTAACTCCAAGTTACTTTTCAGTGTGTATGTATGTACGTATTATGATTATTTTTCTGTTC
>JAXCLQ010066375.1:0-15093 GCA_035584115.1 Cedrela odorata | reverse complement strand
GCCAAATAGAAAAACAAAGGGAAAATTTTCTTTTGCAATTTTCTATAGAAGAAAATTGTTTTCTTCAAGCTTCCAAGATTTTTGAAAGTGTAGATTGAAGAAGTTGTATTGTTTACAACTTATCTTTATCATATTAAGGCTTGGAAAGGTAAAAAAATTTCAAAAAACCCCTTTTCTTTATGCATATATGTAGATATATGTAAAGACTTCAATTTATGCATGTTTTTAGGCCATAGATTCCTACAAATCAAAGATGAGAGGTGTTAGATAAAAGTGAGCTGACTTAGAGCCTCTTTATTGACAGAGTCTCAAATGTACAAGGAGGAGGGGGGAAGGCTGGTGTTATTCTTGTGAATCCGGAAGGGGTCGAGGTAATGTATTCCTTAGAATTCAATTTTAAGATTATTAAGAATGAGGTAGAGTATGAAGCTTTGATTGAAGGAATCAAGTTAGCTAAGGTATTGGGAATTGTGAGATTGAATGTTCACTGTGATTCCCAACTAATAGCCAGCCAGATTGATGAACAGTTCCAAGCTCGAGAAAGCAACATGCAAACTTATTTGGAAAAAGTTAGGTAACACATGAGCTTTTTGAAGACTGTTTCTATAAAATAGATCCCGAGGTCAGAGAATTTTCGAGCTGATATGTTGGCAAAGCTGGTTTTCACCTTTAAATAAAGTATTCCTACCATGGTCCTAATTGAAGTACTAAAACGAAAAACCACTAATGAAAACACCGAACAGCCTTATATAGCCAAATTGGATTTTTTTCCCCTTATTGGATTGAAGAAAAAGGGTCTTATATCCGAGAGGGAAAGCTCCTAGAAGACAAAGATAAAATGAGAAAAATAAAAAATAAGTTGGCACGATACACTATTATTGATGGGGAGCTATATAAGCGAGGCTACAGTACCTCATATCTCAATTGCCTTAGATCCGAGGAAGCGACTTAGATTTTAGAAGAAATCCATCGCGGTATATGTGGTAGACATGGAGGAGCTCGGTCGATGACTCATAAAGTCTTAAGGCAATGATATTTTTGGCCAACACTTTCACAGAACGCAACTCAGGTAGCTAAGACCTGCCATGAATTTCAAGTATATGACGACATTTCAAGGCAGCCCCCTGAGAAGCTAACAACATTAATAAGTCCATGGCTTACCCCTAGCATGCGTTAACACAAAATATGATATAGTGGCCATAGACTATTTCACAAAGTGGGTTGAAGTTGAGCCGCTATTACTAAGAAAAGGGTTATAACATTTGTTAAACATAACATAATTTATTGGTTTGGGATACCTCAAGTGTTGATTACTAACATCGGAAAGTAGTTCAATAACTTGAGCTTCAAGAAATTTTGCTTAGATTTTTCAATTGACCTCAGATTTGTGACATCAGCTTATCTGAAAGCTAATGGGCAAGTGAAAGCAGCGAACAAGGTCATCAAGAATGCACTCAAGAACAAGCTCAAGGAGCGCAAAGGTGCATAGATTGACAAACTTCCCGAGGTCCTTTAGGCGTATATAATCACCCCAAAGATGGCCACAAGCGAAACTCCGTATAACCTAGCTTTTAGATGTGAAGTAATAATTCCTATCGAGGTTAATATACTAACCTTTCGAATCAGCAACTATGATAAGACATCCAATGATTAGAACTTACGCTTGGAGCTAGATCTAAAGACTGGGTCCTAAGACAAGTGACTTTGAACACTAAATACCAAGAGAGGGTGTTCTTGGAGCAAATTGGGAAAGGTCGTACAAATTTATCCAAATTTTTAGACTTGAAGTCTACAAGTTGCATTCACCAGCCGAGAATAGGGTTAAAAAACCATAGAATGTCGAACGCTTGAAGTTATATTACCCTTAAAATTGTAAAAGATTTATGACAATTTTTGCCCTATAAATAAATAAAATCATTATTTTTCATCAAAAAGCTCCTACAAAACATATTGATCAATGAATGACTCTATGCCAAAAGGAGCAAAGAAGTAAGAACATCTCGAGGTAATCTCCTCCCAAAGCCTAAAGAATAGGTGGCATGGTTTCCAGATGTTCACCCCGAGGTAATACTGCCCTTAGCTCGAATAAGCCATGAGAATGATTTTAGGACATATAAGAGTGAAAAAGGTTCTCGAATGACTATCTCTGAAACATCTCGGGGTATTCTCCTCCTAAAAACACAAAGAATGGGTGATATGGTTCTCAAACGTTCGCCTCAAGGTAATACTACCCTTAACTCGAATAAGCCCTGAGATTGATCTTAGAACGTACAAGAGCGAAAAAAGTTCTCGGATGTCTATCTCTCAAATGTCTTGAGGTAATTTTCTCCAAAAAGCCCAAAGAATAGGTGACATGGTTCTCAAATGTTCGCCTCGAGATAATATTGCCATCAGCTCGAATAAGCCCTGACCATGATCTCAAGATGTACAAGAGTGAAAAAGGTTCTCAGATGATTATCTCTCAAGCATTTCGGGGTATTCTCCTCCCAATGCCCAAAGGATAGGTGACATGGTTCCCAGACACTCACCTTAAGATAATATTATCCCCAACTTAAATAAATCCTGAGCATGATCTCAAAAAAGAACAAATTGGTTTCCTAGGTTATCAACTCATGCTTGTAAGCTTGAATGAATCCTAAGGAAGACCTCGGACACGGAGCAAACATGGTTTCAAAGAGAAGAAGCCTATTTTTTAAAACACCTCAGAATAATAATGTCTACTGCTTATAAACCTGTCGGGCACAACTTTAAAACAGATCAAAACGTATCAGTGTCCAAGAGCAAGAAGTATCTAAGGCTTTATTAAGCTCTAAGAATAAAGTCAAAAGAAGGACAAGCATTATGTTGTCATTAACTTCAAGCTAAGAAAATAGTATCCAATATTTGTTAAGCCTAGAAGGTTAAGTTAAGACTAACGCAGTCACTAATTGAAGGCGCTTAATCTGAGATGGAAAGGTGGGAAGGTTAATGTTGACAAGTCCTGTGTTATTCATTTAACTCAGTTCAGGTCAGATCTTTCTTAAAAACATTATAAGTTTTGGTAACAATTATATTTTGTGGATTGAATTAAGTGTTGAATACTAAGGAAAATATAAAGGAAACAAGACAATGTAAAAGCTTATAAATCAAAATTATTCCATGAATATACAAGTTCATTATAATAAATAAATAAATAAATAAATAAATAAATCTTTAGGTAGTTGGGTTGGCAGGAGGATCAGCTGGAAGGTCGATTGGGTTGGTAGGTAAGGCCTTAGGGTTAAGAGCAGCCTCAGAAGCATTGGCAACCTCGGCAACTAGAGAAGCCTCGAGAGCAAAAGGAACCTCCACTACCTCAGTAGAAGAAACTTCCACCGGCTCGACCACTATATTCTCAGGTGGGTCAGGGTAAGTGCCAGTGACAGACTCTACAGGAGGTACGCATTTTGCCTTGTAGTTGTGGTGCTTCTACTCTTCTGAAAGAAGGTTATTTGAAGGTTTCGCTTCTCGGCATAGAGGCTCCCTCCCCTAGGCTTTATACAATCAACTCAAATCAAGGTGAGAGTATTCACCTTGCAGTGTCTCATAGGTCAGGTCAATGTTGCCATTGACCCTCTCCTGAAGCTGAATTAGCATCATCTTATCATTCTCAATGATCTGTCTAGTTAGGAGCAAATTTCGTTGCCTCTCCACTCTCAGGCTCTGTCATAGCTCTCCGCACGCCTTATCAAAATCCTAAAGGCGCCTCTGACCTTCCTCACTTAAGCCGTTGAGCTCCTATTTTAGGAAGCCAAACCTTTTGTTGGCCTCAGCAAGAGAAGACTCCGCTGTGGCTGCCTTGACCTAGAACTCCTCTCGCTCTTGAGCCATCTTGTCCAGGTTAGATTCGAACTTGGTCATCTCCAAGACTAAGTTCTACTCCGCCTTCTTAGCTCTCTTTTTGGCCTTCGATGCCCTCGAGAAGTCCTCTACAAGGGCACCTTGCTGCAGCATCGTCGAATACAAAAGCTGAAAATCACCAACACAAAATGATCAGAAGCTGAGTTAAAGGAAAGTTCCTCTTTACTACAAAACTAAGGAGAAATTGACTCACTCAACCTAACCACTTAAGTTGGAAATTCATTAGCGTCTTACCTGAGAGCCTAGCAAGATCCTCATCATATTTGGCGCTAATGCTTTAGGCTTGTTGATTTATGCAAAGAAGGAAGTATGTAAAGAACTTCCTCTTTCCTGCTGGAAGATTCTTAGAAAGAAGTTCAGGCGTCTCATCTGGCACCTAATCAAACTTGCCAAACATTTGCTTCTTTCTCTGAACCTTCTCTTCAATTGCGATAGTCACAGCCTTTCCCTTTCCTTTTGCCTTATCTGCTGGGGGAGCAAAAAGAGATGGCTGTGAAATGTCTTGGATCACCACTTCTTTGCTGGGAGTTGGAAGTGAAATGAACTAGAAGGACCGGTAGCTTTATAAGGCCTCGACGCCTTAGCTTAACCCTTGGGGGCAGCCTTGGTGGGCTGTGGAGCCTTGTCAGCTCTCTTCCTCTTTCGCCAACTTCTTTAAAACCTCGAAGGGATAAGGTGTAGATTCCTTGGGGGCCATTTCCCCTACAAGAAAGAAAAAAAAATTAAAAATCAAATAAGGAAGTACAAATACAAAAAGAAATAACAAGTATGATATTTACTCTTTACAACCTTATTCTAGGCCAATTAGTCTTTTGATACGTAAAAGCTTACCAGACCCGACGAGATTAAGTCGTTGTCCAATACCAAAATACTCTGGTCAGACGCTGATGATCTAGCTAGTTTTACCCTCTTCGGCTACGAAAGTCTAATTTAAGTAAGTTACTCTAGGTGACTACCTCCCTAAAAAGTCTAGGCGCGTAAGTGTCAAGATTGGAATTCCAATCGCCACCAACAAAGAACCACTTTTTTTTCCGGTTCTTGTTGGAAATGTGGTTGCCAGTAACTGGATTTTATTTTTTGGGACAGTTTTGAAGGTAAAACCAACCTGGGTTATTCGTTGGGTTTCTTTTCAATACATATATGTATTCAATTTCTTCAATAGAGTGGTTAAAATTAGAAATATGAAGCCACAAGACAAAAAGATCTGACAGGATCCTCAAACTATTTAAGTTCAGTTGATAGGGAGGAATCCTAAAGGAAGTAAGGATTTGGGTGAAGTAGTATTGGAGGGGAAACGTAACACCTAAATGAAAAAGCTCCTCGTTAAAAGCTATCTCCTCCTTTGGCGGATAGCTCGAAAGTTCATTTGCTTTTGATACCTTGAGATAAACTCCCTAAATTATATGGTAGATCCTAATATACACCTCTAAGTCTGATTCTGTAGTGAGTGAATTATACCAATCTACCTAGAATGGAGTCGAGTTCCATATGTCCATGACAAGAGGAGGAATAGGAACAATGACTTGTTCCTCTCCAGAGTTACTCTGGAAACAACTACATCATCAACATAATTCATTTATGTTTATGCGAAAAAAAATAAGACAATTAAAAGCTACTCCAAGATCATTGGTAACTCAAAAAGTTAACGCCTAAGGTCTCTAATCCTAAAAGTCATCTAGTAAAAGCCACAACCATCTAATTATGCTACAAATTCAACAACAAGAAGTAAAGAAAAGAAATGAAGACTTACTAGTTACTATGGGAAGAGAGAGAAGTTCGAAGTCTTTTTCATTTAAACTTGAGGTTTTATTGTTGTCAATACTGCTTGAATCACACAAAGAATAGCGGTGTAAAGATAAAGATAAAAGGGGGGAAAAGGTGAAAATGGAAGGTATTTAAAGAAATTGAAGGACCCCAATTGTCGATGAGTATTATAGATTAAGGGATGGGATGACGCCATGTCAAAAGAGAAGTTAAGAGGATTACGACCATTAATATAAAAGTAGGCGGCCATCATTAGAGCCAACCAAATCTCTCGGAACACGAAACGATGTAATCCTAGAGATTGGCCACAATCTGTCACGTATGAGGAAATGATAAATTTTAAGTTAAGTATTTAAGTTTTTAAATAGACACATTTTTTCAGATCAAACCTATTAGGTCTAGAATAGAATTTCATAAAGAGGCATGTGATATCCTAAAACATGAGACAAGGCCGAGGAGAATTACCTAAAGGATATCAAGGACCTCAAGAGTAGAGAAAGTTGAAAGGTTGCTTAGAAGGCCTCGGCTCAAAATCTCATTCTTAGGCCATTTCATGAAGGTCTCGGGTACGACTGATAAAGGTCTCAGACATGCAACTTCAAGGCTCATCTTAAATATACAAAAAAGTCTCATGTAGTGGCTTTCGAGACCTTACTACAGTTATGTGTCTGAGAAACAACAATGATTTTTAACAAGTAAAATTTCTTACAAAGTAAGAATCCTAAGGCCAATAGACACACTCTATGTAAAAAGGGCAAATGATCTCTTAAATTTCGAAAGTCGATGCTTACCTAAGAGAATCTTTGTGATTTTCGTACAACAAGATTTTAAGTTTTCAAATTCCTCAAAATTTTACTAAATAGAAGATATGAGAACATCTATAAAAAAAAGTCAATAACAACCAGGTATGAATAATAAAACTTTCGTATCAAGAACTTATATTTTTCTTTTCCTTATTTTTAAAACACAAAGCAAAACCCTTACTTAAGCATCGAAAAATTTTCGCCAAACAACCTGCTTTTACCCCCATAGCTCTCAATTGTGATCGCAGGTTGAACACATTTCCAAGCGAGGAGATAAAGATTTTTACTGCTGCACGGAGTTTAAAGAAAAATTTTTGCTACATTAACATCTTGTATTTTTGGTCTTCTTTCTTTCTTTCTTCTTTTTTTTCCTCTTTGTGTTAAGAATGATTTTGCTTTGAGTGTCGAAATGAATAATGCAGAAACAATAATAGAATGTCCACAGGTGTTGACTCAAAAAATATGTTGGATGCTGACCTGGAGTTTGTTTCGTACACAAACAGCTACTGTGGAGATGAAGAGAAAATTGATACAACTCTGTAATAGAATTTTAATCTAATGGCCATGCATTTCTTTTCTTCTTGGACAACTGTACGTAATAGATTTCTTTATCTTTCTTGTTCTCCAATTAAGGTAATAATATATACACTGTATTTGTATCGCCTTCCTTATGAAACAGAAGAACACTGGAAAAACCACTTTTTGGTTAAGTTAAGTTTCATTGCATTTCATCTTTTATTAAGTTGGTATTAGAGCTAGCCAAAATGGACAATAGCCTTGGCAGCATCTCGCAAACTACTAACATAACAAATACTTAACCAAACAATGGATCATTTTCATTCACAACCCCAATTAAACTTACGAACACTAATTATCCACTCTAGAAATCACAAGTTTTACCAAGTATTAGAGCAAATGACTTAAAAGGTCTCATAGATGAAAGTAGAACAATTTCTAGATGCTTGAACATCACTATGGATGAACAACAAAATATGATTTCGGTTGAAAACTCAGAATACCAGATCTGAATGAAGTAAGATTAGATGTTGTTAAGTTAGCTGCTCTCCTTTATGATTGAAAGTGTGCTGGCCTCAACAACATAATGTTCCTCTTCAAGAGAAATTTGAACAGTCTTAGGAAGATTATTTTCAGCTCAAACAATAGCAAGGGTCAAGCAAATCATATCTTAGATTCAAAACACCAAGAAGGGCTCTTTGAGTATGAATAACTACTATAAAAAAAATGAAAAGTTTGGTGGATAATTTTAGAACTGCAGGTTGTGAAGTCTCGGATGATGAACTAATTATGTATTTCATGGAGGGACTTGGATCAGAATATGACCCAATGGTAGTAAATATCACTTATAGAGCTGACATATTATAACTTCAAGACGTGTATGCTTTGCTTCTGAGTTTTAAAAATGAGATTGAAAAAAACTTGTCATTTGGCAGCATGAACATGAGTTACAATCCTTCAGCAAACTATGCATAAACAGGACCTTATCGAGGAAGGGCATGGAATACAAATGACAAAGCAGCAATTCAAGGCTTTCATGGAACCACTCTAAATCCTTTCACTGGAAAATTCATTCATTCTAGTTATTCTTCTCAAGGTTACCAAGAAAAGGGAAGAGGAAAAACTAACAATAAAGACAACAAAACAACTTGTCAAATATGCAACAAAGTTGGTCATAAGGCAGCTTCATGTTGGCACAAGTTCAATAGAGATTTCATCCCATAAATAGCGATAAAGTAGGATCAGAAGGAAGCTTATGTTGTATCACTTGAAAATCTAGCAGACCTTAATTGATACTTTGACAGTGAAGTAACAAATCACATCACCAACAATATGAGTAATCTCAATGTAGCATATGAATACAATGAAGCAGAACAAGTGGCAGTAGGTAATGGCAAAACACTTAATATCTCTTACATTAGTCACTCTTTGCTGCACATAAATCCCTCACACATCACAAAACACCTACAACTAAATTGCATACTTCTTATTCCAAAAATAACAAAGAATCTCATCATTACATCCAAATTAATAAAAGACAATGACATTGTTGTTGTGTTTTGTGATGAATTATGTGTCATTAAGAGCAAAGAACAAGAGAGAACCATGCTACTAAGAGTGGCTGAGAAGGGATTATATAGGTTGTTGTATTATCCTTCTTCACCTCTGTCTATCTATAAACTTCACTTAGGTTTAAATTAGAATCCTTTTTCCTTCAATAAATCAGAGTCCATGTTATATTGTTTGTTAAATTATACGGAGTCTGAGAATGAAAAACTGAGAGCTGTAAATGATTTAAATGTATGGCATAGGAGACTAGGACATCCTCATGTAGTAGCTCTTAAGAAAACTCTCACTTCTTGTAATGCTCATTTTATTAATGAAAACATTTTCCAGATTTTTGCAATGCTTGTCAACTTAGAAAATCTCATAGAATGAACCTAAAAAGAAGTGAAACAAGAACCTCAAAACCACTTAAATTGATCCACTTAGACTTGTGAGGTCTTGCCCCTCCTTCATTGAATTAAGGACATAAATTTTACACAATATTGATAGATGATTTTACAAGCTTTACTTGAATTTTTTTGTTGACCAGAAAATTTGAGTCATTTGTTACTTTCATTGCCTTTAAAACTCAAGTGAAAAAATACTTTGAAAAACCAATCAAGAGATTTCAGTGTGATATGGGCGGGGAGTATAAACCATTCAAAAATTACCTTAAATAAGAGGGCATACACTTAAGATACTCAGGCCCCTATACACACAACCAAATGGCAAAGTTGAGAGGAAACACAAACACATTATAGAAGTAGGCTTAATACTTATGGCTTAGGCACAAATGCCTCTTAAGTTCTTGTGGGAATCTTTCAGTGCTGTTGTGTTTTTAATAAATATAACATCCACCCCTGTTTTGGAAAATATCACACATTTTGAGAAGTTATATGAAACCAAACCAGACCTTTCCATGATTAAAACCTTTGGATGCGAATGCTATCCCTTTCTCAAGCCATATAACATACATAAAATAGACTTCTATACATCAAAATGTGTCATATTAGGTGTTAATGCTCACTATAAAGGTTTTATGTGTCTTTATTACACTGATAGAATCTATATTTCTAGATATGTGAGGTTTAATAAACGTATTTTTCATTCAAAGATGATAAATCATTCAAGAACTCAGAACCTATGTCATCTTAGAAAAATGCTTCTACTCTAAATTAATTCTTCTCAGTACATTATAAAACCAATGCTTTTAATGCAATTACAACAGTTGATGAGAATCCCTCTTCTTCCATCTCCTCAGTGGAAAGAATCTCATTCTCAGGTAATGTCCTTAATGACTCAATATACATACATATAGACCAAACAACTGACATCACTTAAACAAAAAACCAAAACACACCTGAGATATATTCTAAGAGTTCTAAACAACTTGCACCTTAACAAAAGTACCCTAAACATATACCAACCCATCCTATGATAAGAAGAGCAAGAGCAGGAATATTCAAACCCAAAGTCTACATGTTAACAGACAGCCTATCAATCCCAAAAATCACTGAACAGTCCTTGAGTGATCCTAAGTGAAGAGACGCAATGCTGGATGAATATAATGCATTAATGAAGAATGACACATGGTCACTTGTACCTTTTAACACATAATACAAGTTGGTTAAGAACAAATAGGTATATAAAATCAAAGAGAATGTTGGTGGTAGTGTTTCAAGGTTAAAGTTTAGACTAGTAGCCAAAAGGTTTCATCAAACCTCTAGAGTTGATTTCTTTGAAACCTATAACCATGTTATCAAGGTTTCAACAATAAGAGTAATTTTGTCATTGGTAGTGTCCTATGATTGGCAAATGAGACAAATAGATGTAAATAATGTATTCCTTAATGGAGAACTCAAGGAGATAGTTTACATGAGGTAGCCCGAGGGCATAGAAGATCCTACTAAGCTAGATTTTGTTTGTAAGCTAAAAAAATGCTCTTTATGGCTTGAAACAGGCTTTCAAAGCATGGTTGGATAAGTTAAGATCATCTTTGCAGACTTGGGGATTTGCTGGCTCTAAATCATGTACATCCTTGTTTTTAAAAAGAAATGGGACAAGTCTTGTGATATTGTTAATGTTTTTGGATGATATTGTTGTCACTGGGAACAACAATGACTTGATTGAAGACATAATCAAGAAGTTAAATAAGTGCTTTTCATTGAAAGATCTTGGACAATTACATTATTTCTTAGGAATTGAAGTATCAAGGTCAGAAAATACTCTTCACATATCCCAAACTAAGTACATTCAAAGTCTGCTAAGCAAAGTAAATCTAAAGTCTTGTAAAGGAGTAAGCACATCCCTTACCACTAGTGTTAAACTCAACACACTTAAAGGATTACCATTCGTAAATCATACACTTTATAGAAGTGTGGTAGGAAGCTTACAATATGTCATACTAACTAGACTAGACATGTCATATGTTGTGAATAGACTAAGCTAATTCATGGCTAACCCCACACAAGTTCACTGGGCTGCTTGCAAAAGAACACTAAGGTACTTAAAAGAAACCTTAAATTATGGATTGGAGTTTTACAAGTCAACAAACACAAGTATTACAGGTTTTTCAGATGCAGATTAGGGGTGTGACTTGGATGACCGAAAATCAATCAGTGGCTATTGTGTTTACATAGGTGATAATCTTATGTCATAGATCTCAAAGAAATAAAATGTGGTAGCAAGGTCTAATGTCGAATCAGAATACAGAGCACTGGCTTATACTTGTGTAGAAATCATTTGGATCAAGTCTGTAATGAAAGAGCTTAGCATATAAGTCTCAAGAGTTCCAGTATTTAGTGTGATGGCTTAAGTGCTACTGCAATTGCCTCTAATCTTATGTTTCTTGCCCTAACAAACCACATTAAAATTGATCTTCATTTTGTCAGAGATAAAGTAAACACTGGGGAGCTTGAAGTAAGGTATATACCTTTTTATGAACAAATAGTAGATTACCTAACCAAAGCACTGCTAAATAGGAAGTTCAATATATTCAGAGGCAAGCTCAATGTTCAATAAAGAACCTTGAGCTTGAGGGGGAATGTCAAGAATGATTTTGCTTTGAGTGCTGAAATGAATAACGCAGAAAGAATAACAGAATGTCCACAGGTGCTGACTCAAGAAAATATGTTGGATGCTGACATGAAGTTTGTTTCATACATAAACAACTATTGTGGATATGAAGGCAAAATTAATACAACTCTGTAACAAAATTTTAATATAATATCAATGCATTTCTTTTCTTATTGGATAATTGTACGTAATAGATTTCTTTATCTTTCTTGTTCTCTAATTTAGGTCACAATATATACTTTGTATTTGTATCATCTTTCTTATGAAATAGAAGAACATTAGAAAAACCATTTTTTGGTTAAGCTGAGTTTCATCTCATTTCATCTTTTATCAAGTCTCCAAGCTTGTGCTTTATTTTATTGACATTGGTTTATGATTTCATTAAATCTTTGGATAACTTTTGTTTTTATCTTATTGTTGAGATTCTGAGTTCTAGCAATCTTGGTGGTTTGGATCAAAAGTTGCAACAAGTGCTATCAGATCCACTCAAGATTCTGCAAGAATTGTATCTTCAAAGTTTTCGATAGAGAAGTTTACAGGTGAGACTGACTTTAACTTATAGAAATTGAAGATGAAGACATATTTGGTTCATGAAGGCTTGAAAGAAGCATTCATTGAAAAAGATAAGAGGTCACATGAACTCAAAGAAGTCAAGAAGAAATAAATATTAAAGAAATCTCATAGTGCCATGGTTTTGTCATTGGGTGATGGGGTTTTGAGACAAGTTTCAAAGGAGAATATTGCTTTTGGGTTATAAAATAAGCTTGAATCCAAGTACATGAAAAAGTCATTGGCACATAAATTATATTTTAAGAAACAATTGTATGCTTTCAATCTTGATAAGGTATATCTATCAAAGATCATCTCAACAAATTTAACAAAGATCATTTTGGATTTTGAGACAATTGATAATAAATTTGAAAATAAGGATCAAGTATTGATGGTGTTGACATATTTACCACCAAGTTATGAACATTTTGTGGAGACACCTCTCTATGGTAGAGATACTATCACCATGGATAATGTTAAACCAACTTTAAGTTCAAATGAGCTAAGCAAAAAGGCTGATCAAAAGGAATCTGGTGTAGCAGAATGATTGAATATTAGAGGCAGGGAAGAAAAGATAGTGTTAGGGTTTACAAAGATGGCATAAGTTTGCATTATTCTGGAAACATATTTTTGTTGCATGCTTCTGTTGTAATAAATTGGGCAATTTACTATTCATTCAAATTTTATTCTTTACATATAAGAAATCCAAGTTTACTAGTTATTTAAGCAAGTATGAATTTCTAGCATAACTAGTAAACTTATGTTGGGAGTTTAAAAACTTAAAGGAAAGAAAAATTATTTGGAAACAAATGTTCTAATTAGGAGAGATTCCTATATATTTAAGGAGATTTATTTCTTTTAGGTTTAAGAAACAAAAACCTTCATTAAACAAGACTTAGGGTTTCATTATAAATATGTGTTTTTTTTCATAATAGTAGCAAGCCTTGAAGACACTTAAATAGAGAGTATTTGAGCCTCAATTTTTTTTCCCCAAGTTGTTCATGTTTTCCTTTGTGCTTTAAAGTGAAAATAACTTGGTAGAAATTATGAGCTTGTAATTTCTATTTGATAAACTTAGAGATTAGGTCTCTCAAGTGTTGTGAATACGTTTTTAATATTGTTCTTCAAAAGACAAACAAGACATTCTTTAGGAGAAGGATATATGAATTTGTTGAAATAATTTCTATTTAACAAAGTGACGAGATCTCGCTAAATAAAGCCGCCAAGAAAGATTTAATACAATAGTGACAATAATAAGAGGAATTTTTATTTTTTTTTAAATCCATTGATTTTTGCAATAATTTAATTTCTTAATGGATTGTTTTCTCTAAGTGTGATCTCATGGATGTAGGGTTGTGAAATCTAAACTACATTAAAAATTGATTGTTTTCTTTATTTACTTCCTTTATGGTGTGTGATTTTAATTAATTAGATAAATTAATTAAAATTGATAATTACTTACTAAAATGAATTTTACAATTGCCAAGTCTTCTCTAGCCACCATCGATGACCTTAATTCGTTGTCAGCAAGTTTTACGACATTGGTTAATTTCACAGACTCCTCACATGCACAGAACTTGAATATTTTCTTCTCCATCTAGTGATGCAAATTAAGAAACCAAATATTTCATTAAACATAGTTTCATAATCAATACCATAAAACCCATTAACTTGTGCTTCACTGAAATGCAAAGAAAAACCAATATTCTCTCTCAGTTGTGATGTCTTTGATGTTTACTCTCATTATTTTTATACTTAAAAAATCAAGACTTGTGTTTTATCATGACTTATATACCATTTGCGTGTTAAAGAGTAGTTTAGTTAGAACAGTTTTGGAGTTATGGTGTAGTTGATTGTTGATAAAATCTAACTTACTTGAAAGTGTTACACCAGTTGGTTAATTTGTTGCACCTATTATGAATAAGTTTTATGTGAAAGATTCAACATAGTGGCAACAATAATAAGAGGAATCTTTAATTTTTTTTTAAAGTCTATCAGTATTTGTAATCATTTGATTTTTTAGTGGATTATTTTCTCTGGACATGGCCTTGTGAATATAGGATTTTGAAATCTGAACCACGTTAAAAATTATTTGTCTTCTTTATTTACTAGCTATATGGTATGTGATTTTAATTAATTGAATAAATTAATTAAAATTGATAATTACTTACTAAAAAGAATTTTACAGAGAGATTACAAATGAAAAAAAAAAAACTCTAGACCAAAATCTGAGGGGAAGAAGCTTAAATGGTTCTACTATCACAAATAACGCTACTTTCAAAGGGATTGTCTAGAAAGGCATAGCCAAAATAAAGAAGGGTCTTCAAGAAAATAAGCTAATGCAACAGTGGTGATTGAAGAAAACTTGAAAAATACTTTTATGATGATAGTCTCCCATGATAAATCAGAAGGTGTGTGGATCATGGACTTTGGATGTACATTTCATATGTGTCCTAATCAAGAATTGTTTATGTCTTTGAATCTGATTGAAGGGGGAAGGGTCTTGATGGGAAATAATATGTTATAGAAGGTATAAGGAATAAGTTCTGTAAAACTTAAACTTCATGATGGTATTTGTAAAGACATTGAGAAAGTGTGTTATGTCCTTAACTTGAAGAGAAATTTATTATCTTTAGGTATGTTTGATACGGCTGGTTGTACATTCAAGGCAGAAAATGGAATTATTAAAGTGACAAAGGGTTTTTTTTTGATAATGATGAAAGGAATTAAGAAGAATAGGCTATGTCTTTTGAGGGAAAGCGGTAACTGGTGAGATAGGAAATATAAGTGTCAAAGACTCCGAGTTAGCAATGATTTGGCACTTAAGACTAGATCACTTAGGGGAAAGGGATCTTGGTAGCAGTTCATTAAGATCACTATGGATTGTTGAGAGTTGTGTCTTAGGCCAGCATCACAGGGTTAAGTTTGGTTCTGGGATATACTTTACCAACATTCAAACCTA